>CM046448.1:20111486-20178986 GCA_025506515.1 Flaveria trinervia
TGCCGCTGTTGCCGCTGTTGCCGCTGTTGCCGCTGTTGCCGCTGTTGCCGCTGTTGCCGCGTTGCCGCTGTTGCCGCTGTTGCCGCTGTTGCCGCTGTTGCCGCTGTTGCCGCTGTTGCCGCTGTTGCCGCTGTTGCCGCTGTTGCCGCTGTTGCCGCTGTTGCCGCTGTTGCCGCTGTTGCCGCTGTTGCCGCTGTTGCCGCTGTTGCCGCTGTTGCCGCTGTTGCCGCTGTTGCCGCTGTTGCCGCTGTTGCCGGCTGTTGCCGCTGTTGCCGCTGTTGCCGCTGTTGCCGCTGTTGCCGCTGTTGCCGCTGTTGCCGCTGTTGCCGCTGTTGCCGCTGTTGCCGCGTTGCCGCTGTTGCCGCTGTTGCCGCTGTTGCCGCTGTTGCCGCTGTTGCCGCTGTGCCGATGTTGCCGATGTTGCCGATGTTGCCGATGTTGCCGATGTTGCCGATGTTGCCATCGTCAACACTTGTGACCTTGAGAGCCAAAATCGTTGTACATCCGCCGAGTTATATCAACACATTCGAATGATTTAACCCTTATGCTTGACTTTCAACGTTAATCACCACCATCAACAATCAGTGTTGCAGTAGGAGAAGATGAAGATCAAAGGGTTTTGTTTAGAGAAAAAGATTAACATTAAAAAAAAGATGAGTAGTTTAATATGGCTACTTTCGGTATGTAAAATAAGTTTCTAAAATGATTGTTAATTTTAAATCTTTTCAAATCTCCAAGTAGTAAATTTTATGTATAACTTTTAATTTTTTAAAAATAATTCTTTGTTTGAAATAATTAATAACTTTTATAATACCTACATATACAACTTGATATAATTAACTTTCTTTAATAAACTTTTGAATTTTAGTTCGACCGATTGGGACACCTTTTTCGTGTATATTTTATTTTATATAATATCTATATGTTACTTTTACTTTTTGTAGTTAGCATCGTTGTGCACTACCACCATTATCTTCTTTAAAATCGTCTGTTGATGTATGTTGATGCATGATGTTGTATGTTTATATATGATGTATGTTGATGTACGTTGATGGATGTTATGTATGTATGATGCCCGGTATGATGATGTTGTATGTTTTTTATGTTCCTTGCTTTACTCGATTGTCATCCCGTGGCTTTACTTGTATGTTAATGAATAAAATGAAAAGTATTATGTAACGTAAAGTGGAAGATAATGAAAAGGGGAACAAAATGAAGAATGCATGCATCAATGAACGAACGAACGTAAGAAAGTCTTGCAAGCAAATGTATGGAGGTTCACACTCAATGAGGAGTGTTAGCTCAACCGTGTGCAGGTTAGCTACCCTATGAGGATGCACACTAGGGCTTGATCCGTATGATCAACCATATGTATGGAGGTTCACACCCAATGAGGGGTTGTTAGCTTAACTATGTGCGGTTAAATACCCCATGAGGATGCACACAGGGGTTAAATCTTTGTGATTGACCAGATGTATGGGGTCCTTGTCGTTTAACCCTAGATGAATTGCTTGGTGCTCTAGAGGGGGGTTAAGCACATGACAGGACCTAGATGAAAACAAAAATATAATAAGTACGAAATGAACGATGATGAAGATAATAAATATTATCTATGTGTACGTACAGTATGTGCTCATGTCCTAAGACTGTTATGATTTGAAAGAAAATAAATGATGGTTTTTAAACGAAAGTAAAGTATGTTTTATTGTAAAACTAGAACTCACTCAGCAATGCTGACTTTTATGTGTTTCCAGTTGGCAGGTAATGTTGCTGAGAATGGCACGGGGCGCCTACTCAGCTCTTTTGGATGTCATTCTTTTGTTTAATGTTTTTGCATTGTAATGTGAACGAATGATGTTTTGAAATGAACGATTGTATTAACTTGCAAAAGCATTTATAATGAAATGAAAATTTATTTTAATATTTCGTTGTGATGTTTTATGAAGGTTAAATGTAAAGCTTTATGTATTATGTGCAATGATTACCAGCTGTAAGCATCCCGGGAACGGGGCCTTACAAGTTGGTATCAGAGCCAAAGTTTTAGTGAAATGGGTAAATTTTCAAAATAAACCTAAACTTAAACTGAAAATGGGATGCAAAGGGAAGGGATGCTAGTGTGAGTAGCTGCGTGCCATCAGGTATTTTCTTAATGTTAATCGGTATTGCATACACATGTTATGTGGTTATGTGTTATTTGTAGATTTAGATACTGATGTAGTCAAGATAGGTGATGCTTGGGGTGTGAAGAGTAAAGTAAGTGGCTAATCACAACTGGCCAATGTAATTTGGGACTTACTATACTTGACATAAACTAAGTTGTTCCCTTGAATGACCGTGTTGGTGTTTGAATTTTTCAATGTGTGTGTGGATGGTCGGTGGTAGATCTTCAAAAGCTTCACGTGGTGGAGGTCGTGGTGCTAAGCCGCGACCCAAAAGAGGAAGACCCAGAGTTGAAAAGGTGGTTTATGAAGAACCTGAGACCCCTCATCCGGAGGGTGGTGATGAGAGTGCAAACTTAAGGGCCTCAGTGAAAGAGGCTGTGGTTGAAGAGGTGCACCAACTCATGCACAATCTTACCGTCTGTAGTGATTAAAGTTGTACCGGAGGGGGAGAGGAAGGAAAGAAGTAGACCTACAGGCGAAAGAAGACAACCCGAGACTGAGACAGTTCTGTTTAATGATGAAAAAGAAGAGGAAGAAGAAGAGCCTACCCCGGAGGCAACACGAGGCTGTAACTACGGGGTGTTTCAACGATGCAAGCCCCCTACTTTTGATGGTAATGGAAGTGCTGCTGCTGCTCACCGGTGGGTGAGAGAGATGGAAGTTGTTTTAAACATCAGCGAGTGCCGGGAGGATCAGAAAGTGAAATTTGCTGCCCACTCTTTCGTGGACTCGGCTTTATGCTGGTGGGACAATATTGTCCAAGCTGAGGTTAGTCGGGTTATTAGAAGGATGAGATGGTCTGAGTTGAAGAAGCTAGTAATTAAGGAGTTCTGGGCTCACCGAGAGATGGATAAGATAGAAAGAGAGTTCCTGCAGCTAGAGGCAGGAACGATGACACACTAGTAGTACACCACCAAATTCAATGAGATGGAACGTCTGATGTCGAACCAAGTGAAACCCTTGTCATGAAAAATCAAGAGGTATACTTAGGGTCTGCCGACGGATATCCGCAGGCACATGATCACTGCCCGACCAAGCACGTTTAGGTCGGCAGTTGATTTGACAGGAAGATTGTATGATGAGCGAGAGGTGGTGGTGGTTGAGGCAAGCAAGAAGGGTGGTGGTGATCGGAGTTAGAATAGGAAGAGGTTTGGTCGGGGTGGTGCCTCGACGAGTAACAAGAAGGCACGGGTGGACGATCGCCGTGTGGTCACATCTGGTGTAGGATCGAAGAAGTGTGGCAAATGTGGGAAGGAGCACAGTGGCGAGTGTAGGTGGGGATTTATTGTCTGCTTCAAGTGCGGGAAGCCTGGTCATATGACCAGAGATTATGGGGCTATGAGGTGTTTCAACTGTGGGGAAAGTGGTCACATGAGTAGGTAATGTAAGAAGCCGAGGCTGAGGGTTCTGGGGTGAAGAAGATTGGAGGAGAGGGACCAAGGGCGAGCACCAGAGCGTTTACAATGACGCAGGAGGAGGCTAGGACGGACCCTGACGTAGTGTCAGGTACGTTTCTAGTAAACCAAACATTAGCCTTTGTGTTATTTGATTCTAGTGCCAATAAAAGTTATATTTCTGTTGTTTTCTGTGCTAAACTACCTATTAGTAGTAGAAGTGTTGATGTACCCTTTGATATAGAAACTGCTATAGGTAAGTCTACCAGAATTTCTGAAATGATAGAAGACTGTGATGTGGGACTAGAAGGTCATAAAGTTCCTGTTAGACCATTTGTGATGACCTTAGGTGGTTTCGATGTAGTTCTTGGGATGGATTGGTTAGCGGATTACGAGGCGAACATTGTGTGTCGCAAGAAGATGATTTGACTGAGACGGGAGTAAGGTGATGGTTTATGGGTATCGGGTAACGACGATCCCAAAAGTAATCTCAATGGCGGTGGCGGTAAAGTGCATGAGGCGTGGATGTAGTGCCTACTTGGCTTACGTGAAGGATGTAGAATACCAACACCACAACTGTCTGATGTGCCGGTTGTGTGTGACTTCCCAGATGTGTTTCTCGAAGACTTATCCAAAGTGTCGCCTGACCGAGAGATCGAGTTTCAGATTGATCTGATACTGGGTGCCCAACCTGTTGCCAAGGCACCGTATCGGTTGGCTCCTACCAAGATGAAAGAAATGATGGAGCAATTGTAAGAGATGCTTGATAAGGGGTTTATTAGACCGAGTATCTCTCCTTGGGGTGTTCCAGTCCTGTTTGTGAAGAAGAAAGACAGTAGCATGAGGATGTGTATAGACTACCGTGAGTTGAACAAGTTGACGATAAAGAATCGATACCCCTTACCAAGAATTGATGATTTGTTTGATCGGATTCAAGGTGCCAGCTGGTTTTCAAGGATAGACTTTCGATCTGGCTACCATAAGGTAAGGGTGAAGGAGCGGGATATCCCTAAAACAGCTTTTCGCACGCCTTATGGTCACTGCGAGTTCCTCGTTATGTCATTTGGTTCGACCAACGCGCCAGCTGCTTTTATGGATCTGATGAATCAAGTATGCCGGCCGATGTTGGATAAATCAGTGATTGTGTTTATTGATGATATCCTGATCTATTCGAAGAGCGAGATAGAGAATGCCGGTCACATTCGGGAGGTTTTGGAGACGTTGAGGAAGGAGAAGTTGTACGCCAAGTTCTCCAAGTGCGCATTTTGGTTGCGCGAAGTTCAGTTCTTGGGTCATGTGGTGAATCCTGAAGGGATTATGGTGGACCCAGCAAAGGTGGAGGCGGTGATGCAATGGAAGTCTCCAAAGACGCCATCCGAGATTCGTAGTTTCTTGCGTTTTGTGGCTACTATAGAAGATTCATTCAAGACTTCTCTAAGATCGCTTCTCCACTAACCAAGTTGACCCGAAAAGATGTGAAGTTTGTATGGGGTCAAGCTCAAGAGAAGGCATTCGAGGAATTAAAGGTGAGATTGACTCAAGCTCCTGTTCTGCATTACCCGATGGAAGTGAAGATCTGGTGGTTTATTCTGATGCTTCCTACTTAGTGTTGTGGTGTGTGTTAATGCAGAGAGGGAAGGTTATAGCCTATGCATTCTGATAGTTGAAGGGTCATGAGGTCAATTATCCTAATCATGACTTAGAGCTAGCAGTTGTAGTCGTTGTGTTAAAGATGTGGAGGCACTACCTTTACGGGACGAAGTGAACCATATTCACTGACCACAAAAGCCTGAAGTACTTCTTTGAGCAGAAATATTTGAACATGAGGTAGAGGAGATGGTTGGAGCTTATAAAAGATTATGATTTCGAGATCCATTACCATCCGGGCAAAGCCAACGTGGTGGTGGACGGCTTTAGCCGGAAAGAGAGACCCGAACCGATTCGAGTGAAAGCATACCAGTTGATCATGACCTCTGATGCGATAAAGCAAGTCAAAGAGTTTCAAGATGAGGCATTGAAATAAGATCATCTTAACTCTGAAAGAATAAGAGGTCTGGTTGCGGAATTGGGTGAAAACACGCTTGGTGTTAGAACTCGATTTGGACAAATGTGGATTCCTCGTTTTGGGGATCTATGCATGAAGATCTTGGATGAAGCTCATAAGACTCGATACTCTATTCATCTCGGTGCTACAAAGATGTACCAAGACATGAAGAAAGATTATTGGTGGCCTGGTATGAAGCGTGATGTGGTGGAGTATGTGAGTAAGTGCCTTACTTGCTTACAAGTGAAGGTTGAGCATCAGAAGCTGTATGGGAGATCCAACCTTTGGATATACCATAGTGGAAGTGGGAGAACATCATCATGGATTTTATTATGAAGCTACCACATACTCCGAAAGGGTATGATGTTATATGGGTGATTGTTGACCGTTTGACAAAGAGTGCTCACTTCCTACCGATCCGCGAGACATATTCATCCGAGAGGTTGGCGGATCTTTTCATTAAGGAGATTGTAACTCGTCGTGGTGTACCGGTCTCTATTGTGTCTGATCGTGACACTCGGTTTACATCAAAATTTTGGAAGAAATTCCATGATGCTATGGGGAAAAGGTTGCACATTAGCACGGCTTATCATCCTCAGACAGATGGTCAATCAAAAAGGACCATTCAGACATTGGAGGATATGCTTCGGGCATGTGTTATCGATTTTAGAGGAAGCTGGGATGACCACTTACCGTTAGCTGAGTTCTCATATAACAATAGTTATCATGCCAACATTGGTATGCCCCCTTATGAGATGCTATATGGTAGGAGATGCAGGACACACGTCTGTTGGGGTGGTATTGGTCAGAAAGAGTTAGGAAGCGTCGAGGTGATCGAGGCTACGACTGAGAAGCTTAAAAGGATCAAGGCCTTCATGAAGGCAACCAAAGACAAACAGAAGTCGTATGCTGATAAACGACATAGACCGATTGAGTTCTAGGTGGGTGACAGGGTTATGTTGAAAGTCCCACCTTGGAAGGGTATCATTCGGTTTAGAAAGCGGCGCAAGTTGAGCCCAAGGTACATAGGCCCTTTCCGAATCATTGCATGGGTAAGAGAGGTGGCCTATAGACTAGAATTACCAGAGGAGTTAAGTGGAATTCACCCGACATTCAACGTATCTCATCTGAGAAAATGTTTGACAGACGAAGATATCATTGTTCCACTGGAGGATATCAAAGTAGATGAATGGCTCAATTATGTGGAGCAACCAGTGGCAATCATTGATCGAAAAGAGAAGAGGCTGAGGAATAAAGTGGTTCACTTGTGCGTGTACAGTGGAAGCACGGGAAGGGATCCGAGTCTATGTGGGACACTGAAGAAGAGAGATGAACAGCATTACCCACGTCTGTACGAGGAATAACAGGTTTCGGGAATGAAACTATTTAAGGGGGTGGATTTGTAAAACCCGGTTATTTTCTTTGAAGCTGGAAAAAGAAAGAAAGTAAATAAAGTCCAAAGTCGAGAGACCAAACTTGGCAAAATGAGAAAAACCTTGGAAGACTAGGGGATTAAGAGAGGAGGGCAGCCCACACCCTCCCCCATACTCATAAAATTCGGCCAATAGAGAAGAGAGGAAGAAAAAATGGTTTTCAAGATCGATTTTCGTGGATTCGAGCGTGAAAGTTGAGGTGTAGCGGGTTGGATTGAAGCTCTACTCGACAGGGTTGTTTGTGTGAGTTCTAGGACACCTCTTTTACATGTTTTCAACTGATTTGGGGCTGGAACACATAGTAAAACCCGTTTTGAAGTGTGTGTGTTGAACCCGTGTGTATGTGTTTGTGTGTGATGCGAGTGGAGTTTTTTTTTCGGCTTGTGTGTTTGAATGGTGTTGTGGTATGTGTTTCTAAGGTTTAGGATGGTTGATTTGGGCTTAGAACAGATTTGAGAGGGTTTGGAGGCCGAAAAGTGCAGATTGGGTTCGGGATGAACTGCATTCTGCATCAATTAGGGCTATGCGACCGCTTGACATGCGACTGAGGTTCATTCGCATGCGAGTCATGCAACTGGACTCCATACGCTTGTGGGTCGTGCAAATGAGGTTCATTCGCATGGCGTCATGCGACTGGGGTCATATTCCTAGGTTCATCCGCATTAGGTCCATTCGCATAGGTGTTCATCCGCATTAGGTCCATTCGCATAGGTGTTCATCCGCATGAGGTTCATTCACATAGGATCCATCCGAATTGGGTCCATTCGACTAATGTTCAATCGCCTGGGAGGCCATGCGACTGGAAGTTGCCCATAGCCCAAATAGGGCTCATGCGCCCGGGAAAGCATGGTTTAACTTTCTGACTTCGGGGAGATGGGTAGATGTAAGCTTTGACTTGCAAGGTTCCCGGGAGTTCCTGTAAGTTGACTTTTGAGGTCATAGACGTTATGATGGGCATGCATGATGATGATGCATGATGTTGTTTGTTTATATATGATGCATGTTGATGTAGGTTGATGTATGTTATGTATGTATGATGCCCGGTATGATGATGTTGTATGTTTATTTTGTTCCTTGCTTTACTTGATTGTCTTCCCGTGGCTTTACTTGTATGTTAATGAATGAAATGAAAAGTATTATGTAATGTAAAGTGAAAGATAATGAAAAGGGAACGAAATGAAGAATGCATGTATTAATGAACGAACGAAGTAAGATAGTCTTGCAAGCAAATGTATGGAGGTTCACACTCAATGAGGAGTGTTAGCTCAACCGTGTGCAGGTTAGCTACCCCATGAGGATGCACACCGGGGCTTGATCCGTGTGATCAAGAATATGTTTGGAGGTTCACACCAATGAGGGGTTGTTAGCTTACTGTGTGCGGGTTAAATACCCCATGAGGATGCACAGGGGTTCAATCTTTGTGATTGACCAGATGTATAGGGTCCTTGTCGCTTAACCCTAGATGAATTGATCGGTGCTCTAGAGGGGGGTTAAGCACATGACAGGACCTAGATGAAAACGAAAATATAATAAGTACAAAATGAACGATGATGAAGATAATAACTATTATCTATGTGTACGTACGATATGTGCTCATGTTCTAAGACTGTTATGATTTGAAAGGAAATAAATGATGGTTTTTAAACGAAACTAAAGTATGTTTTATTGTAAAACTTGAACTCACTCAGCAACGCTGACTTTATGTGTTTCCAGTTGGCTGGTAATGTTGCTGAGAATGGCACGGGGTGGCTACTCAGCTCTTTGGATGGAATTCTTTTGTTTATGTTTTTGTATTGTAATGTGAACGAATGATGTTTTGAAATGAATGATTGTATTAGCTTGCAAAAGCTTTATAATGAAATGAAAGTTATTTTAATATTTCGCTGTGATGTTTTATGAAGGTTAAATGTAAAGCTTTATGTTTTATGTGCAATGATTACCGGCTGTAAGCGTCCCGGGAACGGGGCCTTACATATGGTGTAATTTCCGTAAAAATCTAATGTTGTATGTCAGAACTATAAGTGTTTAAAAAAAGGTGGAACTTGAAATTATGGTTAAGACTAAAATACACTTGGCCCATCATTTAAAGTTTCATCTATTTACCATTATGTCACTGGATTTTCTTAGCCCTCGAACCTAAGATCTAATGGATGTTAATCCTCTCACCTTTTTTTAGTGTTTCTCCCTTTTTACAATACCCCACCCATCTAATATATATAAATATTCATTTTTATCCATTTGTAACATAGATAGTGTAACACCTCAAATCATGGTATAATAGTTACTAACTTTTGAAATATGAAATTTGTGTTTTATACATTGATAAACTAGTAAGATTACTATTTGAAAAATGAGATATGTTGACGAGCACTTATTATTTTAGGAGACCTTCTAATAAAAATAAAATAATTTATATTCGATCCTACTTCGTTCTTAACAAAACTTAGGTCAACTCGTAGAGAAAATAAGCTTGATACAATGACACATTCTAAATTTTATTAAACATTGTGGTTTTAAAAGTTATAAGAGAAAAACAAATGAAGCAGTGAAATTAATTATACAAATTTGCAACCAAACAGGCTGTCATCAACTAACTGCTCACTCTCATCCAACATCCAATTTCATCCCACATCCTAATGAGCATCCCACATCCCATATCAACACAATCTGAGACTCAACAAAAGCTAATAGGTTTCTTTTAAAGCATAAGTTTTTCTTGGAAGCTCTAATATAAATAAAACTTTATGTCTTCAATACCCCTTCGGGTGTTATTATTAGTTGTTTTTGGAGATCGAGTAGGAGATCAAGTAGAGAGACTCTATATCAACCTGTCATTAATAGTTTATAAGTGTGCTCTTGTTTAAGCTAATGGTCAAGTTATCTATTATGTATATTAGTATTATTATTAGGAGTAGGAGTAACATTAGGCATTAAAGTTATTGTTAGGGTTAGTAACGGGTAGCCTAACCTCCGTCAGGTATGAAGTGATCACTAATGCTTAAACAAGACATAGTTAACCGATATCCAACCATGACAATAATACTTAGTTGTTTCATTAACTAATTTAGGATTACTTACGTTTTATGATCCTAAGATATTTCTAGATCGTATTAGGAAATGAGATATTATTGGATCGTACTTGAAACTATTATCAACGTTAAAATATTATTAAAAACAAATGTTAAGCATGTGAGTTATCATGTTTATTTCAAAACTATGATTGTATACTCGTCCTGTCTAAATTGGTAATATATAAGAATGTTGTTAAAGTGGAATTATCATTATGGATATGTTTGAATCATCATATTCTTAATGGAATGTGTCAAAATGGTTGAAAAAAGTATATGGTTCCTCGTGTGCATCACGATACTACCATACCTATGCGATGGTCGAGGGTGTATGACAAGTCCACTGTCGGGGGTAGTGAAAAGGTCATGGTTGACTTGTATTATCCATGGCATAAAATATCACAGTCTTTGTTTGCATGCATGTCAATTATGTTGTTTTTTTTCTAAACTTTATAACATGAGCTCACAGGCATAAAGCTAACGTCAATTTGAGTATACATGTCTTAGGAATTTGGTGAGTCAGCCCTAGGAACAACGTGTTGATAGTGCAACCCAAAGCCCTAAAAGTTCTTAGTTGTTTGATATTATAAATAAATAATATATTACACTTAGTATGTTGTAAGTATTGAATGAAAACTTGGCTTGTTATCGTTTTAAGTTGCATATTAGTTGGTATAAGAGCATGAGGTTTAGCGAATTAGGTCCCTTTAGTACCTAGGCTTTGAACTAGACATCATTAGGACCATGTAGAATTATACTTTTTTTAGGAAATTATTTTATAAGTATTTTATGGTTCATATGTTAAAGTACCCCAAGCCATGCTTAAACATGAGTTTATGGTGCAAAAAAATCAATAAAATAGTTTAAGGGGCCAAAATTAGAATTTTGAATTATTCCCTCTACTAATTTTCCAAACTACTTTCTTTAATGCCAAACCTTGATTTCTATCTATAAATAATAACCCAAATTCCTCAGTAATCACTTTCATCACTTACTTTCCTAATCCATCCAAGAACTCCATCTTTTTGCAAGAAATTTTCAAGAACAACTTATGAGTTTCTTTTATATTTCTTCTTTAATTTTTATTACATTATTTTGTATTCTTTACTACTTGAAAAAAACTCTAGAATATAACCAGTTAGTCACCAATGTGACCAAGTATGTAAACCACTTTTTTTAGGTCCAAGTTAGAAATGTTCTACTTGAATCTTTCATGCATGTTTTTAAGTTTTTTGCATACTAAACCAAGTCACCAACAACTCCAATGTTGAAGGCTTGTGTTGAAGTTATATTTCAGAAATTTTAAGGCTTTTACATTGTCACACCCTCAATTTCCACAAACGGGTTAATACCGGTAGACACATGACATACCAGGATCTTAGCCATTAGTTACACCAAACAACGCAATAGTTACAAAACATAATTTCTAATTAAAAATAAAGTTTGTTGATACATATATGTACCTAGATCCTGATCTCAATATAATATGTCTTGAATATCTTGCACTTAGGTAATAATGGGTACTTAATGAATGATAATGTGTGGTTGTGATTTATAATGTCTAGTATTTCATTAATGAGTTGTGCAACGCATATTGACTAGATTATATAGGTTTATGAGTGTTTGAATTAATGTGCATAATGTTATAAAAATGAAAGCATTCAAACTCGGTTAAGTGAAGTTCTCATGCGTCCGACTAGACCATGCGCCCAAATAGTGGTCATGCGTCCGAATGGCCATGCGACTGAGTGTCCATGTGCCTAAATAGTCCATATGCCTTAACAGCTTCATGCGTCTGACTCAGGCACACGACTGAACATTCAGTCATGCGAACGGATCAACGCATGGCTCAATCGCACGAATGAACCAAGTTCATGGTTCAGTCGCCCGAATGAGCAACCCTAACCTATAAATACCACCTAATTCGTGGAAAAACGACAAGCATTGAATACACTTCGACTAGAGACGTACCCTAGCCGTCCAGAAGCCTCTAAGTTCATACTCCAAGTTCATAGAACACTGTAGGTCGATTCCTAATCGATTCCTGACGTTAGATTCAATACATTATTGTTTCTACGTGCATTCACACTGATTGGATCGCCAATCAAATAGGATTCCGCACTATTTGGTTTGGTTTAACACGTTAATCAGTTGGTATTTAGTTCAAATACCAGATCCTAACAAGTGGTATCAGAGGTTTGGCTCTTGATTACGTGTTGATTCAATAGTTTAGATACAAAAATTGTGTTTTTTTCATCAAAAACGCAATTTTTTTGAGTCTAACGGAGTCTTAGACGTTTCCTGACCTTAAAGTTTAGTTTTTCCGGCATACGACAATTAGGGTTTGTGAAAATTCGAGTTTTTACGGCCAAAACACGTTTAACCTATGAATTATCATACTTCAGCAAGTTCAGTCGCACGATTGGCTCAATCGCACGACTGAGTTCATTCGTATTTTCCAACCGCATGATTGGACTCATTCGTACCTTCATTCGTACGACTGAGAACCTCATTCGGACTGTTCAATCACATTAGTTCATTCTAATGACTGACTCATCTGCATTTGTTTTGTCACGCGATTGAACCATCCGCATTTGTTCACTCACCCGAATAAGCCCAATCGCATACCTCATTCGCATACGTCAGCAGTTTGTTAAACAGTAAAGTTAAGTGAAATGGAGGACCAATTTTCAGCCTACACAGCAAGTAAAGATACCCGTATTCAGAATCTACTGCTGTTGGAGAACGAAGTGGGAATTCACAATAAGCCCCCAAAGCTTATAAATTAGACGACTACCCACAATGGAAGCAACGTTTTGAAATCTACTTAAATGGAGTAGATACAAACCTGTGGGAGGCAATAGAGTTGGGGTACAGCATGCTGGTAGGAGCAGATGGAGTTAAACTTACTCTAAGTGGAATGTCGGATGCTCAGAAGGTAAACACAATGCTGAAAAGAAAGTATACGCTTTGCTCACTCAGTCTATTCCGAAGGATATCTTCCATCAGTATTCAGAGTATACTCAAGCAAAGAAACTATGGGATGCGTTGGAGAAGAGGTATGACGAAATGCCTCACTCAAGGCCATTAAGGCAAAAGCTTTGAAGGAGTTTGAAAACTTCTTTTCAATGGGAAAGGAAGGTTTGGATGATGTGATCGACAGATTCTATCACTTGATGAGTGAGATGCACACTCATGGAGTAACTACGTCGATGGAGGATAAGGTATCCAACTTTGCAGATGGTCTACCGGAGAAATGGGCTTCCTTCGTATCAAATCTCAGACAGAATGGGATGCTCTCGAAGTTAGACATAAATGATTTCATTCTTAATTGAGGGAAGAGGAGCTTAGGATGAAGTACAGAGCCCAAAAGGCCAACTACGATCAGAATCCTGCACACTACAATGCAAACCCTCCGGTCAAGACATTTGGAGCACCACTGCAAACTGCCTTGGTTTCAAGCACAGCAACTCCAGCACAACCTTCAACTTCAGGGTCCGAAACGTTAGGGTCGTCTAGAACCCAGTATATGATACCTGAAGCTAATGCAGCAAAACTGAAAACCGACAACTTCGGGAATGTGACTGTGGAGGTGGCCAAAGAAACACATGGACCTCTTAGCTGCTGTGGTCCATTCCTATGATGGATTAGTTTCTGGAAAGATAGGAAATATTCACCTGGCAGATGAAGATTATGAACAGGTGGACGAGATGGAGTTGGAACGGATGGACATAATGTGGGCTTTGGCAAGTGTTGTCCGACGAGCTAAAAAGTTTGTCAAAAAGACTGGACAGAACTTGGTTGCTACCAAAGACACAACCTTTGGCTTCGACAAGTCAAAGGTTACTTGTTTCAACCATGGTGATAGGGACACTTCAAGAGGGAGTGTGTGAAGCCAAAGAAAACTGGTAATGGCAATCCCTTCACGTCCTTTAATCGTCAGGACAAAGCCACATCTAGCAGTTCTACCTCATCCAACAAGGACCCCAAAGCCCTGACTGCTAATGAGGATGAAGGACAGGACTGGAGCTTTCGGTTCGTCTTACCGGAAGAGTCCAATATAGCTAGTCTGGAGGACATTGATGATGATTCTGCAAGTGAAGAAAATATAGTAGTAGAGCTCGCGATGTCAAATTCTGAAGACACTGCAAATGTGGTCAACCACCTACCTGAAGAAGAAAATATCTGCTTCAACGTCAGAATCTCCAGAACCAAAATCAATAGACTCTGCACTCATGGTTGATTCCCTCTTCAACATCTCAGGTAAGTACTACTGACCAGCTGTTTAATAATCATGCTTGTTTAGAATGTAATAAATTCAGAGAAAGTATAGATTCAAAGTTTGCTAGGTTATTAGATCATAATGATAGCTTAGTAAAGGACCTGGAACTGTGCACGGAGGTGAATAGAGTGTTAAAACAAAACAAGCACAGTTACAAGGAAAAGATAGACATATTGAATAAACAGCTTAGGAAAACAAAGGTAGTTGCCTTTAACAAGCAAATGACATTAGGTACTATCTGAACTCCCTAGAGGATGCTAAGAAGCAGAAAGCAGTTTTAGAAGTAGAAGTCAACTCTTTAAAACAAAAACTGCATAGTTGGACAAGCTCGTCACACATTGTCCAACACTTAGTGAGAGAGAGAAACAACGGGGAGGGATTGGGATACAAAGTGGTTCCACCACCACCTGAAACCTTGATGAACACCAAAAGTAAACCGATTAACAATAACCCCATCAAGGATCACGTTGTGTCCACCCCTCTGGTTAGTGATCCAGATTCCATAAGTAAATCAAGTGAATCTGACTCTAAACAGAAGGAGGCCACTTTAAAGGCTATAGGAAAGATGCCTATTGTTAACCTGGAAAAAGAGTTTGAGAAGATTAATTTAAAGTCAGGGTCAAACAAAGTCAAACAAGAACCCAAAAAGACTATAAAACCTAATCAATCACGAGCGTCATGTCACAGTCCAGGTAAACAAGAGATCAAAGATGTAAAACCAAGTAAAGCAATTAAGTTTGTAAAACCAACTCATACATCTAACAAAAAAGTGTCTCAATCCAAACCTAATAAGGTCAACTGTGTGACATCCACATCTCCACCAAAACATAGAAACCATAAAGTTGAAAGGAAATCCTGCTATAATTGTGGAGAGTATGGTCACATAGCGTCTTATTGTCCCTATTACCAGACACGAGGAGGAAAGTTGAACTTTCTGCAACTACAACTAGCTCTTCTAAGAGGAACTCTGTGACGCCTCCAAAAAGGGCTAGTGAACCCAAAGTTCGATCCATCAGCCAGTGTCTGAAAATGAGAACAAATAGAACTTTGTTGTTCACTCAACCTTGAATGGTCAATGGGTTGAAATTATGTTGTGCGATGCCTCAAGAAAACCCAAGCCAATGAAGGCTTGGGTTCCTAACATGAACTAATGTTTTCATTGAATGTGCAGGGCGTTCGCTATAGTGCCGAGACTAACACGTGGATTGTAGATAGCAGAACATCCAGGCACATGATAGGGAACAGGGCTCTCTTATCAAATGTCAGACAAATTAAAGGAGGGCATGTTTCATTTGCTCGAAACAAAGGCGGGTACATCACAGCCCAAGGAGAAGTGGGTAATGAGAAAGTTAAGTTTGATAAGGTAAACTACGTCCAACATATGCAAAATAACTTGCTTTCAGTCTCTCAAATTTGTGATAAAGGATTCAAGGTAGTCTTTGACAATAAGAAGTGCTATGTTCTAAAGAAGGACTACGTGATTCCGGAGGACCAAATACTAATGTTAGCTTCAAGATATAATGATCTTTATGTCTTGGATCTCTCAAAGGCCTCAATAACAGATCATGAAGTTCAGTGCTTCTTGTCCAAAGCTACTGAGAAGGACTCAATCTCCTGGCATAGGAGAATGGGACACATAAATCCGAGGAAGATAAATCACTTAGTCCAGAATGATCTAGTGAGGGGAGTAAATGTCAAAATCTTCCAACTCCCGAATTTCTGTATTGCATGCAAAAAGGGCAAACAGACGAAGAAGTCTCATAAGGAAAAGAAATTTCATTCTATAGAACTTCCTCTTGAGCTCCTTCACATGGATCTGTTTGGTCCAGTCAGTACAAGAAGCATCACAGGCGACCTGTATTGCTATGTAGTTACTAATGACTACTCAAGATTCTCTTGGGTAATGTTTCTGAAATCCAAATCAGAAACATTTGAATCTTTCAAAGAATTGGTAACGACACTGGAATCTCTATACATGCTGAAGGTACGACAGGAGCGCTCAGACAACAGAACCGAGTTCAAGAATCAGAGGATGGAGGCTTATTGCAAAGAAAAAGGAATTGTGCATCAATTTACCTCTACCTACACTCCTCAGATGAACGGGGTTGCTAAACGGAAGAACCACAGCTTAATAGAGACAGCACAGACTATGTTGGCTGACTCGAAACTGCCTATTCAATTTTGGAATGAAGCAGTGGCAAATTCGTGTTATACCCTTAATCGAGTTCTGGTAGTAAAACGCCATGGAAAAATGTGCTACGAGTTATTACAACGACGTAAACCTAACTTAGAGTATCTCGAGCCGTTTGGCGCTCCATGCACCCTGCTGAAGAAGACTCAGGAGGGAAAACTTAGTGAGAAAGTTGATCAAGGGATTTTTCTTGGATACAACATACCGAACAAGAGACTTTACAACAACTAAACGGGTCAGGTAGAGGTGTGGTGTAATGTTGATGTTCAGAGATATATCACATCGCCTGTTGGAAAATGGCCTGCTTACTTCTTCAACTATGATGGATTCTTCAAGTCCTTCAACATACCTCTTTCTTCTTCAGAAGACGAGTTGGCAAACAAGATGATGTACGATGTCTTGAACACACCGTCTCAAGATTCAACATGTCAATCACCTACCAACTTAGGGGGAGCATTTGATGAGAGTGACTCTTCCTCTGATGAAGAAAATGTAGAAAATGATCAGACAACCAGGACGTACAGGTTTCGACTACCACAAGTCCACAAGCATCTTCTAGTGATGCTTTTGAAACTTCGGAACCTCAGACTCCTATTGCCTCAGATCCAGAACCAAATGTTCATAATCTTGACTCTGAGGTGGTTGTTCCAACAACTCCTGGCTCACGTCTAAACGTCTATCATCCCTTGGATAATATTATAGGAGATGTGTGATCAGGGGTTCAGACTATAAATCAACTGTACTCAGTTGATTATGCCTCTGTGATGGAAAAGGGATACCTTCACGATGGTGCCTACCGTTGCTTTGTGTCTCAATTTGAGCCAAAGTATGTTAATGAAGCACTGAATGATGAGGCTTGGGTGAGCGCCATGCAGGAAGAACTTCTTCAGTTTAAGAATTTAGGTGTATGGACACTAGTGGATAGACCTAAAGGTGCTAAAGTCATTGGCACCAAATGGGTCTTCAAATGCAAGAAGGATGATCAGGGAGTGATCATCAGAAACAAGGCTTGGCTTGTTGTTCAGGGTTTTCGACAAGTTGAGGGTATCGACTACAATGAAGTGTTTGCACCAGTGGCAAGGATGGAAGCAATTCGCATCTTCCTTGCCTACGCATCTTATATGAAAATCAAATTTTTTCAACTAGATGTGAAGAGTGCGTTTCTTCATGGTGAGATTTGAGAGACAGTGTATGTCAGTCAACCCAAGGGATTTGAGGATCCTTATCATCAGGATAGAGTTTACAAACTTGATAAGGCACTATATGGGCTTCATCAAGCTCCAAGGGCCTGGTATGAGAAACTCTCGACTCATCTTGTGAAACACGGTTTTCGCAGGGGAGTCATTGACTATACATTGTTTATCAAAGAAAAGGATGGAGATTTACTGCCGGTACAAATCTATGTCGATGACATAATATTCGGTTCAAAGAACGAAGAATTATGCAAAGAGTTTGAAACAGTAATGAAGGCAGAGTTTGAGATGAGTGCAATGGGAGAGATGAAGTTCTTTCTTAGGTTACAGGTGGATCAGACACCAAATGGGATTTTCTTACATCAGACCAAGTATGTAAGGGATATTCTTAGTCGGTTTGACATAGAGAATGTATCTACAGCTGGCACTCCACTGGCTACAAACCATGATGTAGCACCCGATGAGAATGGTGATCTAGTAGATGCCACTATGTACGAGAGGGATGATTGGATCTCTCATGTATTGCACTGCCTCACGACCTGATATCATGCATGCTACATGTTTATGCTCACGATATCAGGCAAAGCCTAAGGTGAACCATCTAATTGGGGTCAAAAGGATTTTCGTTATCTGAAGGGCACAACCACACTTGGGTTGTGGTACCCTCATGATGATGATTTTGAGCTTACAACGTATAGCGAGTTGGATTACGGCGGCTGCAAGATGAACTACAAATCTACATTTGCAGGGTGTCAGTTCTTTGGGAGAAGATTAGTAACCTGGCAGTGTAAGAAGCAGACCTCGGTTGCATTGTCAACTGTGAAGCCAAATACATTGTTGCTGCAAGCTGTTCTTCTCAAATCATATGGATTCAACAGCAAATGCGGGATTACGGTTTGCACTTCTCTTCTACTCCAATCTTTGTTGATAACTCTGCTGCAATTGCAGTTACTAAGAACCCATTCCAACATCCTAAGACCAAACACATCGGTATTAAATATCACTTTATACGTGATTGCTTTGAAAAGAACTTAATTGATGTGGTAAAAATAAATACGGATTTTCAACGCGCTGACCTCTATACAAAGGCATTTGACAAACCATGTTTTTTATTTATTTGTTAGAGGTCAACGGCGTTAAAAAGAAAAGTGAGGTCAATCCTGAAGATGACATGTGTAGTCCGATGTGTCGTGTCTAGTTTCTTTTATTTTTTAATTTTTATTTTATTTAATTTTTATTTTATTTATTTCTCTTGTCCTTTTTTAATGTTAAATTCGTTTCATTACAATTGGTTTATTTCCTTGCCTATTAAACTCCTAAAACGCTACTCTGTGCTGCTTTTATAATTTTAGGGTGAGAATAGGTTTAGGCGATATAAAAAAAATAAAATAAAATAAAATAAAATAAAATAAAAGAGGCTAGCTGATATTAATAAGATCGTATGTGTGATACTGATTCAATGTTTGGAATATGATAGTACACAGGCACAAATCATTTGGGACTTTAACAAATCAAAATTGAAAAAGATGCAAAGCTCAAGTATAAGTCTGTGTAGTCTGGACAACATAAAAGGAAATATGATAGCTAGGCTAGATACTACTAAGGTAACACAAAGAAAGTAGACCTAGAGGTTGCTAGACCGCGAGATGATATGTCGGTAGGTTCAACACAATAGATGACTAGACCTTTTTGTGATCTCAAGTTTAAACTAAAATGTTTGACTAGCTGTGGGTAACACCTTACCCTGGTTAACACAATCAACAAGATTCCAATAAGGGGTGACGAGCAAAATAAACGCCACAAATATGTGCATAAGACCAAAGCATGAGCAAAATCACATGAAAAAAATGCAAATACAATCAAACTGATGACCTATGTTGTTGGTGAGATCTGTGGAAAAAATGAAAATTGCTCAAACAAGAAGATGGGTTATGTGCCTCTCTGCTGTGCGGTGGCACTGACCTGAGGATAAGCATAAGCTATATATTCTAGAACTCATTGTTGTTTGTCGCCTCTCTGCTGTGTGATGGCACTGACCTGAGGATTGGCTTCTCTTTGAAAGTTCTAAGAATAGTCTCTTCTTGAATTCTACCTTGAGACCGCTCAAAATCTCCTGAGGAATGTTGATTACCATATAAGTGTGGGATCCACAAATGCTAGTTGAAATAAACAAACCTTAAAACTATCACCAAACTATGTTGAAAGTCTGTGTATGGATTTAAGAGGACAAGTATACTGACAATCACTGTGGGTACAATTCTTGAAAGTTCAATCAGCGGGGGGACCTAAGAGTACTAGCATGATTTCCTAGATTTGCTAACTGACTCTAGATGCAAAACAAGAATAGGGCATCAAAGGTTTTGTTTAAATAACTTGTCCTGAATGATTTGAATATCCTGTATGATTCCAACTTGAATTGGTCCATGTATGGTTTAAAAGATTAAGGCTGCTCTCTTGGAAAAATTATTCCTTAGAATTATGTCTTAGGAATTAACCCTCACAAAAACATGTCTTAGTTTAAGTTTCAGCCTTATTTCTTTTTTGTTTGTACAAAGTTAGTCTATTTCAGTTTTGTGTAGTATCGGACTATGTCATGGAAGTTGATAAGGGACCTTATCATTTTAAAGGACCACTTCTGAGGTGGTCAAAAGCTTTTCAAGTTAAAATGATCATGACTGAGATGATCAAATGCTCATAATATTTACTTAAAAGATAAAAGTGTGGAATGGTGAAAAAGTCAAAATCATGAGTATGATCCATTCGCACGACTGGACCAGGATTATGAACCAGTCGTACGGTTGGAAGATACGAATGTGCCCAATCATACAATTAACTCACACGGTTGGGACATATATGTGATTGGACCATCAGGATGTGCAATTCGCATGGATTAAAGTGACCGTATGACCCAGTCGCACGACTGACTTCTAGTCGCACGACTGAAGATGACCGACTGTGATAGTCGCACGACTGATCTTCAGTCGCATGAATCATCTATGCGACTGGGCTCAGTCGCACAACTGAAAGTAAACCCTAGTATAAATAGAGGGTGAGTCGGTCGCAGTTGGTCATCACTCCCAAATCGCCCCTACATCGCACAAACATACCGTTACTCTGCCAAATTTTCATTTGAGCCTTCAAGATTATGTTTGTTGTGTACTGATGATTTCTATTGACTATATAGGTATAATGCGGTGCAATCCATGAAAATGTCCAGCGATTTAAGCCCAAATTCGACAGATAATTGGCCCTAAAAGAAATTGTAACTTCCATTGACAAATAAACTAATAAAACTAAGTCCATTGTGCAATTAAATGTTAAAATGTGTTTTGTCGATGAATTGCGAGTCTAATGAGTCTAACCACGATGTCTAACATTAAAGATTTTTCAATATTTGATTTTGAATTGAACAGTTACTCTGTCATGCGAATGGACAGGGTGATGAACTCCAGTCGCACGACTGAGTTGTGCGAATGGCTAAACCGCATGACTGAACCATGTGTATGAGTTCAGTCGCACGACTGGTGTAAACACATGAGTTTGCATACGTATGAGACTAGTCGCATGTTTAGCCGTACGTATGAGTTCATTCGCACGACTAGAACTCAGTCGCACTGCTCATTATCACGACTACAGCTCAATTGCACAGTCTCATTCGCACGACAGAACAAGAAAAATTTAAGTCCAACTGACTCATGCTATTACTCCTTGATGATTACTAATGTTTATATTCATTGTGTAACAGATGGATAGTCGTTGGACTATGAGCACTAAGCACAACATCTGTGTGCTCATCTGGATTTGACATCGAGAAATGCCTCAGACTTTTCTGGCATTATCTTGTTTCTACGGAGATCGAGGATCTCTCATGCCATCTCTACTCCCTGTATACCATACCGCTTTATTCAGCAGGCCTTCTGGGAAGGCGCAATGGTTGACAGGACTTCAGAGCCCCACCGGATCAGGAGTTCTATTTTTGGTCAGGCCATAGAGATCACTAAGGATGATCTCAGGACAGTGTTAGAGCTAGGGATGATGTTGATTGTCCTACCGTCTACATCCATTGACAGTATGAGGCTGTTTTCTACGGGCCAAGTACTCTGGGCATATCAACTCAGGTGTGCTCAACAAGAGCAACCTGTGTCCTCAATTTAAGTACTTAGCCCATCTGCTGCTCAAGTGCATTGTCTCATAGAAGGGGGGGTTCAATGAGTTGTCGGATTAGATACAGAACGCCTATGTGGCGTTGGTGCTGAACATCCATTCAGCTTCTCCAGAATGATTTTCACCTACTTGGTGGAGAACATAGAGAAAAGGACAAGGTGGGCTTTTGCATGTACCCTCGATTCATACAGATGATCATAGACCAAAAGCTCATTTCATTGCCAAAAGAGAAGGAGGATGCAGTAGCACTCGAGGTGATGGATGATACCACCTTGGGTCGGATGAAAATATACAGGGGAAAGCAGATGAAACCCCTGTGAGACGACTGTTTGGGCATCTGGCCCGTGAAGACTATGTGGCGCCGTCACGAAGAAAGTGGTGCCACGATGACAGTGACTCAGATACTAAGCAGATCAAGCTCCCAAACGATGACTCAGATGATGATGATAACGGTGCGGGTGGAGATGCAGGGCCCACTCAACTGAAGGCCCCCACTTCTGATATAGCATCTCCAGCACCCACCCATAGAGATACTGAGGATGTTGGATTCCATCAGGACTTCATACCTGATGAGGAGGAGGATACTGACGAAGAGCCCCTCACTCGGACTATTGGCGGCAAGGTGGTTGCCATAGAGCGAGGGCCGGGCGGTTGGTGAACGCCCGGCGGGTCGGGAGAGGCTGATACTGATCCCACATATGTTCCCAATCAGCCGAGCCGTGCTCTAGGGGGAGCATCCTCCTCGATAGGATCGAGGAAAAAGAGGATGGCTCAGCCCCACGGCATGAAGAAGAAGAAGAGAAGATGCACCCTCATCACCACCATAGCTATCACCACTCCACCTACTACCATCACACCACCTATGACCACTATAGCCATCCCATCTTCCACACCCATCCATCTACCACCATATCCACCACACCCACACCACCACCACCTTCATCTATACCACCTCCAATCTTCACCACGGCCACCACCCCCACCACTAGCCATCCAGCTGCACCATCATCTTTCTCTCCTATCCATCTGGATCATCTTTACCTCCCAGTGGGGTAGAGGAACAGCTCTCAGCACTTAACCGTATGGTGCTGAGGCTATTAGCTGTAGATGAAGAGAAGACCACTCAGATACGACAGCTCGTAGACCTAACTACTGCGCAATCTCAGCAGCTTTTGCATCAGGCTCGATTGGTTGATGAGCAGGCTCATCAGATGTCTCAGCTCCAGGAGCAACACGCCAGGAAGATTGCAAAGCTGGAGGCTGCAAACAAATCTCTGCAACTAAAGCTCAAAGGGTCCCAAGCCGAGCCCTTAAGATAGGAGGAGAAGATGGAGATGATGATACTGATGATGAGAGTGATGATGATGATGGTGACTATCACGAGGGTGATATAGATGCTGATGGTGATGATGATAAAGATGACTCTTCAGCTGCGGGTGCCACATCAGCAAGCGAAAGGAGGTCCAAATGAACCCAAGATCCGAGTGCCTCCACATCCCAACGGTAGCAGAAGAACTGAGGATCCAGGACAAGAGTAATGACTAGATGTTTTGTTACTATTTAAATCATGTGTACTTTGAATGATGTATAAATTTAATGTATTTAATGTCTATATTTATGGATGTTTATCTTTGTATGTTAAATGACCCTATTTGGATTATGTACTAACCACTAATGTGTTACATGTTTAAATCAAGCAGATCCAAATTATCAAAGGGATGAACATGATATTGCTCCCCTCCAACAGATCAAGACTCAACTCACGTTGATCCTTGATCTGCAGGGATTGTCAGGAGATCGGTGATGTATACTCCTGAAAAGAGGGAAATCATTCACAATCTCACTGACGAGAAAATAGCCAACATGTTCAAGCTGAATGCTGAAGAGATTGTGAAAGATGCTCCTACAGTGCAGGTAGAAAGTGACGATGAGCTTCAAGATATCGATGAGATAGAAATTGAAGATGTCACTGCATAACATTATCCAGAGTACACTGACAACGTGGGAAATGTCATTCCCAATCTGGGTGACACTCTTGTCAATAACACTTTTGAAACTCTAGATAAAATGGAGCAGGAGTCAAGTAAGGATAAGGAGAAGGCCCAAGCCACAGACGACAAAGTCAACATCAAAAAGGCTGAATGGGCAGCTTGTTTTGAAGAAATTAGAGCCCAACAAATTGCTACAACGTCAGCTGCCTACACCAAGCTATATAAAGTCAAGAAACATCAAAAGGTGGGAGGCAGGATTATAGCATGGGCACATTTTGAAGACCTCAACGTTTATGCTGTTAAATGTGAGAAGGGAATTGAGTACTTCAGATTCCCACATGATCTGAAGACACTTGCAAGTTTTGAGCTCAACCAGTTAGCGAAGTTGAAATTGCTATATGCTGACCCTCGTAAGATGTCAGGATGGTTTGAAGCTGCTTTAAATAGGGAGTACCACACCAGATGGGTCAACTTCAAACCTCAACAACCGACGAGGTACATCAGACGATCTGAAGTTGATGCCATAACTGGTAAACCAAAAGTTGTGCTGAAGTGGAGTCCACCACGTACAATGTCAAAAATCCCACTACGTGAGATGCGCAGGACTTCACACCACACTTTAAATGGTGGTAATATGATTGGAGGACGTGAGAGGCTGTGATAGTCTTGAACAGGAATGGCACAATGGAAACCATAAGGGTGTTTGACCTGATGTGTCTTACCAACTTGTCAGGAAAAGATGTTATACTTTATACAAGTGGCCATTGTTCTACGACCCACAGGATATTGTACAAGCTTTACAGTTCCAGAAAGTGATAAGACTCGTTTTGCGTTTGAGATAAACATAGGAGTCACCAAAGAAGCTATGTACAGGAAGTTTGAGGAAATCATGAAAGATGTTAGACAATAGATAGATCTAGGTCCAAAGGCGAGTTTGTTGATTCATATATGTACCTAGATCCTGATCTCAATGTAATATGTCTTGAATATCTTGCACTTATGTAATAATAGGTACTTGATGAAATGATAATGTATGGTTGTGATTTATAATGTCTAATATTTCATCAATGAGTTGTGTAACGCATATTGACTAGATTATATAGGTTTATAAGTGTTTGAATTAATGTGCATAATGTTATAAAAATGAAAGCATTCAAACTTGGTTAAGTGAAGTTATCATGTGTCCGATAGGACCATACACCCAAACAGTGGTCATGCATCCGAATGGCCATGCGACTGAGTGTCCATGTGCCTAAATAGTCCATACGCCTGAACAGCTTCATGCGTCTGACTCTGTCGCATAACTGAACATTCAGTCGTGCGAACGGATCAACTGCATGGCTCAATCACACAACTAAACCAAGCTCGTGGTTCAGTCGCCCAAATGAGCAACCCTAACCTATAAATACCACCTAATTCGTGGAAAAACGATAAGCATTGAATACACTTCGACTCCAGTCGTACCCTAGCCATCCAGAAGCCTCTAAGTTCGTACTCCAAGTTCATAGAACGCTGTAGGTCGATTCCTAATCGATTCCTGACGTTAGATTCAATACATTATTGTTTCTACGTGCGTTCTCACTGATTGGATTGCCAATCAAATAGGATTCTGCATTATTTGGTTTGGTTTAACATGTTAATCAGTTGGTATTTAGTTCAAACACCAGATCCTAACAAAGTTTCTCAAAATAAGAGTTTAATACGAAAACATGAAACGTCATGCGGAAGCATATGAATTCATAATTCAAACGGTACGAACACACGCAAACCAAATAAATATAGTTTGTAGAAAATTTAAATCGTTCATTAGACTCTACGTGACATGTACCTATATGTGCGCACCTTAAATACCTTAAAGAAACATGCTAAAGTGTCAACACAAGGTTGATGAGTACACAGGTTTTGATAAACAATACATAATAGTAAATTGATAAAGTACACAAAGTAATATCAGTAGATAGCTAGTCTACTAAACAAGTTACTAAGTGTATGAAGTTCGCGACCAACGTTGACGATGTAAAGGAATGCCTCGCCTGTGAACACCAAGTCACAACAATAGAAATTAGGTCAAATAAACACCTGTTTAACGAACGTTGTGCTAGCACGACTAGACTGGTTAGGGTTTGTCAAACCCCAATAGATCTACTCAGAATTACCTCGCTGAAGTACATAAATTAACGATTTGAAAGTGAGGACTTAAGTATGGTGTAACACTAGTAAATAAGTGATATTATAGTAATACTGATCAAATGAAAATTTGCTTAGAACACATGTTTCTTTCACCCCAAAGAAAATAGGTAAAGCGGGGCTGAGAACTCACCTTGAATGCATAGCAACGAACAAATGAAAGTACAGTGATTAGGGTTTTCGATTAGCCTGGATTTCAATTAATATATAACATTAATATTAATTACTAATTATAAATATAAAGAATGTACGGTTTCACGTTCCATGACTCGGTTACAATGCAATTAATCATTTGTCATCCACAAGCAAGCACTCATAACACAACTCATGCATATAATATACCATCCCCCATGAATACATACAAAGTTAACTATATATTCATCTTAGTAAGAAAAAGAATTTCAAAATAATAACTTGATCTTCAAGAACCAAAACTATATATTGCTAGGTATGTTACACATTATCAACTATTAACATTCTTCATTTAATTTACTTGTTAAGACCTCATGTTGATGGAAGTTGCTATAATATGAACATTCCATGAATCCATCAACCCACTCCTCACACTTTACTGATCGTGAATTATTTTCAATGTATATATACTAACCACAACACATACTAACATACATGCACTATAATATATCAACACAATAATATATAATAATACCAATTATATATGTGACACCACATACCAATTACTATCACCAACACACATTCACTCACAGCAAGGAAAAAAGAAAGAAACACACACAAAACATTAACACACACATGCATAACCATCAACACATACAAAAACACATGCATAACCATCAATACATACAAAAACACATGCACCACAAGTACTACCATCACATAAGGATGCACACACATGAATATACACATTGCATGTACATATACATATGGATCACATACACACATATATAGTAGGCACATTGGATATTCGGTTTGACTAAGAGCAACCATGAAACCTCTAACGAATCATGCACAAAACTCGACCATACAAACACGTATACGCATATATTCAAACGCGCACCCAACAAGATCTTCGAAATTGCCGGAAATAGATCACCGCTCATGATTCACCACGAGAAAGGTGCCGAATGTGTCTGCCGTAAAGGGGAACAGTCAACGGTTAGGAGATGACTATCGATGGGGGTTCTTTGCTGCCATAGAAGGCTGCCGAGGGGGAGACAAATGTCTAGAGCGAGTCGATGGCGAAGACGGTTTTTGGTGTTATACGGGTTATGTAAAGAAGGATACGGAGTGGGGGTTTGGGAAGTTATAAGTTTTTGTGACTTTTGAATAATAGCAATTTAGTCCCTCGAATTGGTCAATTTGCACAACTTAACCCAAGTTAATATGTATAACTTAAAACCCATTACCTTAACTTGATTTAATTAGATACAATATTAATAATTAAATTAATCACAAGTAAAGAGGTTTGAGTTGACGTACGGTGTTGATCTGAAAATACAGGGTGTCAAATCATCTCCTTGTTGAAGGAATTTTCGTCCCAAAAAATAGAACGCCAGGTTACGTAAGACACTAGATTTAATAGCAACAACAAGAGAGTATTCCGAAGTTGCTTAGGGTTGAGTCTCTGGAACTTCTGTAACAAACGAAAACAAAGAGACGTAAGGTTTTGTGGTTTCACGAGAGATGCAACATCATACCCTTATTGAAGGAAATTTCGTCTTGAAATTCTAAAGGAAAGATATCTTACGAAGAATACCTTAAGAGTGGGTGCCTTATCCTTAAACAGTTGCGGGTATTTCTTCTTCATTTGATCCTTGCGTTCCCGGGTAAACTCTTGTCCATGCTTTGAATTCCACCTAACACGCACAATAGGAATCTTGCTACACCTTAGGGTTTTCACCTCTAAATCCATAATTTCAACTGCTTCTTCAATGAAACAAAGTTGTTCATCAATCTCTAGTTCCTCTAATGGCATGAGAAGTGATTCATCAGAAAGACACTTCCTCAGATTTGACACATGAAACACGTTGTGTATTCCACTGAGCTCCTCAGGTAAATTAGTTGATAGGCTACCGAACCAACCCGTTTGACAATCTCAAATGGTCTAACGCACCTAGGGTTCAGTTTTTGTTGGGACCTTGTATTTGAACAAAATACCGAATGATTAACGTGTAAACCAAACCAAATAGTGCGGAATCCTATTTGATTGGCGATCCAATCAGTGAGAACGCACGTAGAATCAATAAAGTTTTGAATCAAACGTTAAGAATCGATTAGGAATCGATCTACGACGTTCTATGAACTTGGAGTATCAACTTGGAGGCTTCTGGACGGCTAGGGTACGTCTGGAGTCGAAATAGAATGAAAGCTCTCATTTTCCACAAATTGGGTTGTATTTATAGGTTAGTCTTGTTCACTCGTGCGACTGAACCATTAGTATGGTTCATTCATGCGATTGAACCATGCGGTTGATTCATCCGCACGACTGAGTGTTCAGTCGTGCGACTGAGCCATTCTTATGTTACAATCATACGACTGATCCAGTCTCCTGGTTCAGTCGTGCGACTGATCCAGTCTCCTGGTTCAGTCGTGCGACTGAGTCACTCGTATGAAGTTATTCATGTGTATGGTCCATTCGCATGAAAACTTCATTTTGTTAAGTTTGAATGTATTAATTAATATAACATTATGTGTAACAATTCAAATAACCACAAACCTAATTAACCAATTCAACATCGACTCAATAATGAAATATTAAACATTATAAATAACAAACAACCAATATCATTTCATTAATCATTACATCAGAATCAGACAAACAAGATCTATTACATCCATATCATGATCTAGGGACATACATGTATCAACAAACTCCCCCTTGGACCTAGTTCTCTCTAATGTCTTGTTTTCTTCATTACCTCCTCATACTTCTTGTAATTATCCTCTTTTGTGACTCCTGCATGAATCTCAAATGCAAAACAGAGTCTTATGACATTCTGGAACTGGAGGGCTTGTACTATATCCTGCATATCATAGAACAGTGGCCACTTGTATAGAGTGTAGACATCATTAGCTGACAAGTTGGTAAGCCACATGGGTCAAATACCCTGATAGTATCCATTTGGCTCTCTTTGTTTAGGACTATGACCGCCTCTCCTGTCCTCCAATCATAGTACCACCACTTAAAGTGTGGAGTGAAGTCCTGTGGCATTTCCTGAGTGGGATTCTTGACATCGTGCACGGAGGACTCCACTTCAACACTATCTTTGGCTTTCCAGTAATGGCATCAACTTCAGACCTTCTGATGTACCTTGTAGGTTGTTGGGGTCTGAAGTTAACCCACCTGGTGTGGTACTCCTTCCTTAGGGCAGCCTCAAACCAGCCTGACATCTTTCTCGGGTCAGCATACAACAGCTTTAGTTTGGCTAGCTGGTTGAGCTCAAAACCTGGTAGAGTCTTTAGATCATGTGGAAATCTAAAGTACTCTATGCCCTTCTCCCTCTTAACGGCATAGACGTTAAGGTCCTCAAAATATGCCCATGCTATAATCCTGCCTGACACCTTATGATGTTTCTTGACTCTGTAGAGTTTGGTGTAGGCGTCCTGTTTAGGTGCAGCGCGTTGGGCTCTAACTTCTTCAAAACAGGCAGCCCACTCAGCCTTTCGGATATCAACATCATCATTTGAGGCTTGTGCCGTTCCCTCCGTCTTCTCTGACTCCTGTTCCATTTTGTCTAACACCTCAAACGTATCACTGACAAGGGATTCACCCAGATTGGGGACCACATTTCCCTCATTGTCAGCATATTAAGGGTAGTGCTCTGCAGTGACATCTTCTATCTCTATTTCATCAACGTCGTTGAGCTCTTCGTCACTTGTCGAGTCGCACGTTGGAGCATCCTTCACAATCTCATCGGGATTTAACTTGAAGATCTCAGCTAATTGCTCATCAGTAAGATTATGAATGATTTCTCCTTCCTCAGGAGTATACATAACCAATCTCCTCACAATACCCTGCAAATCAAGAATCAACGTCAGTTGAGTCTTGACCTGTTGGAGGGGAGCAATATCGTATTCATCTCTTTGGAAATTAGGATCTGCTTGATTTAAAACATTCAACACAGCAAACATTAGTTAATAATCAAGACAGAAATACATTAATCTTAATATAAACATCAAATACATAAGTTTAATACATGATTCAAGTACAAAAGCTATCAAATACATGATCATCTAATCATTACTTTTATCTTGAATCACTGGATCAGCAGTAGGTAAGGCAGAAGAGGAAGCTCGTTGGTCTTGATTTCTTTTTGATCTTCTATCTTGACCCTGAGCTGAGGCAGATGCAGTTGCATCTCCTCATTCATCATCATCATCCTCATTCCTCTCCTCTGTCCTCTCGTCCTCAATCCCCTCATCATCCTCAGTCTCATCATCATCATCCTTATCATCATCCTTATCATCTTCGTCTCCCTCTTTAATCTTTAGTGGCTCGTCTTTAGATCCCTTAAGCTTTAGCATGATGGTCTTCTTAGCCTCCTCCAACTCCTCAATCCTCTTAGTAGATGTGACACTGTGCTCTTGGAGTTGGGCGATCTCGTGGCTCTGAGCAGCCATTTGTTGGGCTTGCTCATCTAGCAACCGAGCCTGCTCCGAGATCTGCTGAGACTGCGCTGCAGTAAGATCTGTCAGATGACGGATCTGCGCCGTCTTCTCCTCATCAGCAGCTAATAAACGCATCACCATCCGGTTCAGCGCAGAAAGCTGTTCCTCTACCCCAATTGGAGGTAGAGGAGATCCATATATATGTGCGGGATGGGATGAGGGTCCTGCTTGGTGGCTAGTGGTGGTGGTGGTGGCTGTGGTGAAGATGGGGTGGGTTGGGTCTGTGAGATAGTGGAGGTGATGTAGGAGTGAAAGATGTGGTGGTGGTTGGCATATGTACAGTGGTGGGAGGTGTGGTGGTGGTTGGCATATGTATAGTGGTGGGAGGTGTGGTGGTGGTAGTGGTAACTGTGGTGGCTGTGGTGGTGGCGAAGGTGAGTCTTCTCTTCTTCTTCTTCTGGCCGTGGGGCTGAGCCATCCTTTTCTTCCTCGATCCAGTCGAGGTGGATGCTCCCCTAGAACACGGCTAGCTGACTCAGGGGCATGGCTAGGATCTGCAGTCGTCTCTCCCGAATCCGTGGGGCGTTCACCAACCGCCCAGAGTCTATACTCTGTGGGAACAACCTTGCTTCCCATAGTCCTCGTCAAGGGCTCCTCATCCGACTCTTCTCCCTCCTCATCAGGTATGAAGTCCTGGTGGAAACCCGTGACTCAGCTATGTCGCCTGTTGGGGCAGATACTGGGGGTATAACATCTGAAGATGTGCCCCTCGGTGGAATAGGCATATCATCCCCAGCATCCCCACTGTCATCATCGTCTGAATCATGCTCTGGGAGCAATAGCCTCTCATCGTCTGAATCGCTGTCATCATGACGCCACTTGCGTCTACCTGGCGCCACATATCTTTCATTGGCCAGATGGCCGATCAACCCTTTACCTGGGGCTTTACCTGCTTGCCCCGATACACTCTCATACGACCCCAAGTCGTGTCATCCATAATCTCTAAGGCAACCGCATCATGGCTCTCCTTGGAAGTGATGGCAGCTTCTCATTGAAGATCAGCTGCAGAAAAATTGGGTACATACAAAAACCTCCTTCCCCTTGGCCTCCAGATTCTCCACCAGATATGAGAAGATCATGCTCGAGAAGCTAAAGGGGTGGTTCAGCACCAGTGCCACATAGGCATTCTGAATCTGGTCTGACAGGTCATCAAACCCACCCCTCCGAGAAGCAATACACTTCAGGATCACATGTGCCAAGTACTTATACTGGGGACACAGGTTGCTCTTGTTGAGCACACCTGAGTTGATGTCCCCAGCATACTTGATCCTGAGAAAGCAACCTCTGACTGTAAATGGATGTAGTCTGGTGGGGTGATCAGTATCGTCCCAAAATCAAGTACTCTCTGGATGTCAGCTGCTGTAATCTCAATATCATGACCATGAATGGAGCTCCGTATGCTGTAAGGCTCACATGAACGATCTACGGAGGCATTCTCCCAGAAAGAATGATGTAACGACCTGTAAGGAGTACACGGTGTGGATATGGCTTTATGTATCCGGGAACGTCGAAGGAACGCAATAATCTCTGTAAACTCGGCCCCATTCCGAGTCGTATGGTCCAAATGAGCACATATATTGTGCTTTGGATTGATGGACCATCTATCAGCCATTGACCTGAAAACAAGACACAGAACCATTAGAAAGTCATACATTCAAAATTCAATTCAAGGTGTACTTTTAAAATCTAATCTGATTCATTCGTGCGAATGAATCATGCGACTGAAGTCATCGGTTTTCCTTTCATGCGACTGAGCTCATTCGGTGAATGAGACATGCGACTTAGTTCAATCTGTTGGCTGAGTCACGATTGGTTCAGTCGGCCGACTGAGTTCATTCGCATGGTGCATTCGGCCGATTGACCGAATCACAAGATTCATCGTGCGATTGGAGTTCATCCGACGACCAGTCGCTTGTCCCACTGTTCAGTCGCCTGTGGTTCGAATCTTGACCAAATAAGTATTTAACATGGTTTAATGGTCCATTAGACTCGCCATCTTGTCACTAATAACCTATTAAACTTAATTTTAACATTTTGCTTAGTTTATGTTGTTTTATTAGGTCATTTTCAGTCCGGTTCTTGTTTCACTCGAATATCACAAATTTGGATTCAATGTCTTCTGATTTCGGTAAGATTTCACTGCAATATACCTGTATAATCGACAACCCACGTCAGAAGATCAATAAGATGTAAAAACAAGGTCTAAAGGAATTTCAAAGTAATGATACTTGGTGCGATTTAGGAGCGATTGAGGGTGATGAGTGGAATGCGATCGACTATGGCCCTTTAAATACTAAGCTGAGTTCAATCGGGCGACTGGCCTCATTCGCTCAGTTCATTCGGGCGACTGAGGCTCAGTCCGGCGATTGGCCCAGTCAGTCGCATTCAGTTGGTCGACTGAGTCTCAGTCGGTCGACTGACTCATTCGTGCCCTTTCATTCGCACCTTCAGTTAACCGACTGAGTCTCAGTCGGTCGACTGACTCATTCGCACCCTTTCATTCGGTGAATGGATCATTCTGATAAGCCATTCGGGTGAATGGCGCAATCTTCTATCCAGTCGTGCGAATGGGATCCATTCGCATGGTTGGTCCATACTTATGATCCAGTCGTGCGAATGAGTTACACTTATGAACATTTAGCACTTAAACCCTTTTTACCTGTTGAAATTAACATTATGAGCATTTGATCATCTCAGACATGATCATTTTAACTTGAAAACTTTTTGATCACCTCAGACGTGATCCTTTTAAACAATTTAGTCACCTCAGACGTGACCCTTTTAAACTTTGAAAACACATGTGGCCATCTCAACATACCCTTTTAGGTGAGTTAATCCCATACTGATTTTCATGATATAGTCCTGACGAACAAACACCTAAAATGACTAACTAACTAGAAACTTAAACTAATACAAAATAAAACTTGTTTTTGACTTTTTGTGAGAGATAAATCCTAAGATAGACATCTATTGGATTTGGTTCCAGAATAGGCAGCTTCAATTTAGTTTGACCACACCTGGACCAATTCAATTTTGGAATCATACAAGCAAGTCAAATCATTTGGGACTTGTTATCAAAACCTTTTGATGCTCAATTCTTGGTTTTCATCCAGAGTCGTTAGCAATTTAGGAAATCACACTGGTACTATTAGATTCCCACATTGATTTGAACTTTCAAGAATTGCAGCCACAATGATTGTTAGTATATTTGTCCTCTTGAATCCATACACAGACATTAGACACAAACTGGTGATAGTTTTAGGTTTAATTATTTCAACTAACATTTTGGATCCCACACTTATATGGTATCAACATCCTCAGGAGCTTTTGAGCGGTCTACGGGTATTTTTACTAGAAGAGACTATTCTTAGAGCTTTCAAAGAGAAGCCAATCCTCAGGTCAGTGCCATCGCACAGCAGAGAGGCGGCAAACAACAATGAATTCTAGAATATCTAGGTTATGCTTATCCTCAGGTCAGTGCCATCGCACAGCAGAGAGGCACACAACCTATCTTCTTGTTAGAGCAGCTAAATTTTCTTTTGCACAGAATGCACCAACAACATATGTCATTAGCTTGATAGCATTTGTCTTTCATTTTTTCGTGCTTTGCTGTATTTATGGTCATCCGCACACATTTGTGGCGTTTACATGTTCATTCCCCTTATTGGAATATTGTTGATTGTGTTAACCAGTGATAAGATGGCAACCCACAGTAGTTGAACAACTTAGTTTGATCTTGAGATCACCAGTCAGGTCTAATCATCGATTGTGTTGAATCTACCGACATATCATTTGTGGTCTAGCAACCTCTAGGTCTACTTTCTTTGTGTTACCTTAGTAGTTACCAGTTTTTCTATCATCTTCCCTTTTATATTGCTTAGACTACACAGACTTATACTTTGAATTTTGCATCTTTTCTAAATTAAATTTTAAAGTCCCTTTTGATTTGTTCCTGTGTACTATCATTTTCCAAAAGGTTTGAATCGGTATCACAGATACGATCTACCTTATATCAGCTATCCACTCCTTCTCCCTCGTTTTTTTAACATTACTAGCCGACCTACTCTCCACTCTCCCCTAAAATTCTAAAATCATACTGGATTTAATTATTTTAGGATTTTAACAGAGACACTAAATAACATGAATTTAATTTAAACAGAATAAAATAATAGGAAAAATAAAAATATAACTACACTGCATCGGACTACACATGATCATCATCAGGAATAACATCACTTTTCTTTTTAACGCCGTTGACCTCTAACGATATAGAAAACGTGGTTTATCAAGGCTTTTGTATAGAGGTCAGCGCGTTGAAAGTCAGTATTAATTTTTACCACATCGATTAAGTTCTTTTCAAAACAGTCTCTTATGAAATGGTATTTAATACCGATGTGTTTGGTCTTTGGATGTTGTACCGGATTTTTAGGAACTGCAATTGCAGCAGAGTTATCAACAAAGATATGAGTAGAAGAAAACTTTAAACCGTAATCCCGCATTTGCTGTTGAATCCAGATGATTTGTGAACAGCAACTTGCAGCAGCAACGTATTCGGCTTCACAGGTTGACAATGCAACCGAGGTCTGCTTCTTACACTGCCAGGTAACTAATCTCCTCCAAAGAATTGACACCCTGCTGATGTAGACTTGTAGTTCATCTTGCAGCCCCCGTAATCCGAGTCACTATACGCCGTGAGCTCAAAGTCATCATCATGAGGATACCACAACCCAAGTGTGGGTGTACCCTTCAGATAACGAAATATCCTTTTGACCCCGATCAGATGGTTAACCTTAGGCTTAGCCTGATATCTAGAACATAAACATGTAGCATACATGATATCTGATCTTGAGGCAATGAGATACATGTGGGATCCAATCATTCCTCGGTACATTGTGGCATCTACCAGATCTTCATTTTCGTAAAGTGCTATATCATGATTTGTAGCAAGTGGAGTCCCAGCAGCAGAAGCATTCTCCATGTCAAACCGACTGAGAATGTCTCCCACATACTTGGTCTGATGTAGAAAGATCCCATTTGGTGTCTGATCCACCTGTAACCCGAGAAAGAATTTCATCTCCCCCATAGCACTCATCTCAAACTCTTTCTTCATAACTGCTTCAAACTCTTTGCATAATTCTTAGTTTTTTGAACCGAAGATTATGTCATCGACATAGATTTGTACTAGCAGTAGGTCTCCATCTTTTTCTTTGATGAACAGTGTGCAGTCAATGACTCCCCTGCGAAAGCCGTGTTTCACAAGATGAGTTGAGAGTTTCTCATACCAGGCCCTTAGAGCTTGATGAAGCCCGTATAAGGCCTTGTCGAGATTGTAAACTCTGTCCTGATGATAAGGATCTTCAAATCCCTCGGGTTGACTGACATACACTGTCTCTCGAATTTCCCCATGAAGGAATGCACTCTTCACATCTAATTGATAGACTTTAATCTTCATATACGATGCATAGGCAAGGAAGATACGGATGGCTTCCATCCTTGCCACGGGTGCAAATACTTCATTGTAGTCAATCCCCTCGACTTGGCGAAATCCCTGAACAACCAGTCGAGCCTTGACCCTGATAATGACCCCTTGGTCATCCTTCTTGCATTTCAAGACCCATTTGGTGCCAATGACCTTAGCACCTTTAGGTCTATCTACCAGAGTCCGTACTCCTAACTTCTTGAACTGAAGAAGTTCTTCTTGCATGGAACTCACCCATGCCTCATCGTTTAGTGCATCACTGATGTATTTTGGCTCAAACTACGAGACAAAACACCGATAAGCACCATCATGAATGTATCCCTTTTCCATAACAGAGGCATAATCAGCTGAGTACAGCTGATTTCGGGTTTGTACTCCTGATTGACATCCCCAATGACATTGTCTAAGGGATGATAGATGTTTAGACGTGATCCTGGAGTAGTAGGAACAGCTACCTCAGAGCCAAGATTATGAACATTTGGTTCTGCATCTGAGTAGAAGGAGTTTGAGGTTCCGAAGTCGAAGGTGCATCACCGTTAGATGCTTGTGGACTTTCAGGAACTGGAACCTGTTCCTCCTGACTGTTCTAGGCATCTTCTTCAGCTTCATCTTCAGAGGAGGAGTCACTGTCATCGACTACTCCCCCTGATTGAGTAGATGATTCTCCCTGTGAACTCGATGATGTTGAATCAAGAATGGTGTATTCAAGATATCATACATCATTCGAGTAGCTAACTCATCATCAGAAGGAGAGATAGGGATGTTGAAGGACTTAAAGAATCCATCATAGTCGAAAAAGTAGGCGCATCCTTTGCCAGTAGTGTGTGGTATATCTCTGAACATCAACATTACACCACACTTCTACTAACCCGTTGAGTTGTTGTAAACTCTCTTGTTCGGTATGTTGTATCCTAAGAAGATCCCTTCATCAGTCTTCTCGCTAAATTTTCCTTCTTGAGTTTTCTTCAGAAGTGTGTACCGCGCCAAATGGTTCGAGATACTCCAGATTCGGTTTACGTCGTTGTAGTAGCTCGTAACATGTCTTTCCGTGGCGCTTGACTATCAGAACTCGATTCAGTGTATAACACGCATTAGCCACTGCCTCATTCCAGAATTGGATAGGCAGTTTTGAGTCTGCCAACATTGTCTATGTTGTCTCTATCAAGCTTCTGTTCTTTCTCTCAGCAACACCATTCATCTGAGGCGTGTAGGCAGAAGTGAATAGATGCACAATTCCCTTTCCTTGCAGTAAGCCTCCATCCACTGATTCTTGAATTCAGTCCCGTTGTCTGAGCGTACTTGTCTCACCTTCAGCTTGTAGAGAGATTCCAGTGTGGTTACTAACTCCTTGAGTGACTCAAATGTTTCTGATTTGGACTTCAGAACATTACCCAAGAGAATCTTGTGTAGTCATCAGTAAGCACAAAATAGTACAAGTCGCCTGCAATGCTCTTTGTACTGACTGGACCAAACAGATCTATGTGAAGAAGTTCAAGAGGAAGTTCTATTGAATGAACTTTCTTTTCCTTATGAGACTTCTTCGTCTGTTTGCCTTTTTGCAAGCTACACAAAAATCAGGAAGTTGGAAATTCTTGACATTAACTCCTCTCACAGGATCCTTCTGGATCAAGTGATGGAGTCCCTTCTCAGTGGCTTTTGATAGAAAGCACTGAACTTCATGATCCGTTGTAGAAGCTGTTGAGAGATCCAAAACATAAAGGTCTTTATATCTTGAAGCTGTCATCAGAACTTGGTCCTCCAATCACGTAGTCTTTCTTTAGGACGTAACACTTCTTGTTGTCGAATATGACTTTAAAACCTTTATCACAGATTGGGAAACAGAAAGTAAGTTTTTGAAGTTGTTGAACGTAGTTCACCTTATCAAACTTAACTTTCTGATTTCCAACTTCTCCCTGAGCTGTGATATAGCCTCCCTTGTTTCCAGCAAACGAAACATGCCCTCCTTTTATTTGTTTGACGTTTGATAAAAGAGCCCTGTTTCCTGTCATGTGCCTGGATGCTCCGCTGTCTACAATCCACGTGTTGGTTTCAGCACTGTAGCGAACACCCTGCACATACAATGTAAAACATTAGTTTAGGTTAGGAACCCAAGCCTTTACTGGCTTGGGTTTCCCAGAGGCATCACACATCATGAATTCAACCCATTGACCCTTAGAGGGTGAGGGTAGCTCAGGTTCCTTCTTGTCATCATTATCAGACACAGAGGATGACTTCTCTTTCCATAAGCCAGATTTGTGCAATGCCTGTTTGTGATAAACAGTCGACTGGCTAATGGGTTGAACGTTAGGTTCACTAGTTCTTCTAGGTGGAGTTAAAGAACTCCTCTTAGAATACCTAGGTTTTGAATCCTGAAGTTCAATCTTCTTCCTAGGTGTCTGATAGTAAGGACAAAAGGAAGCAATGTGTCCACACTCTCCATAGTTGTAGCACGACCTGCTATCAACTTTATTATTAAACTTTATTTGTGGAGATTTGTGTGACACCCTAATAACATCACTTAGTTTGGGTTTTAACTCTGTTTCTTTTGATGTTTTCTTCTGTTTAACAAAATCAATTGTTTTAACATTTTTAACATCTCTTTTCCTTTCGGTTAACTATTTTTGACATGAAGCTTGTGAAAGATTAACATTAGCAGTCCTTTTAGATTCAGATTTGACTTTGTTTGACTCGACTTTATATTAACTTTTTCAAATTCTTTTTCCAGATTAACACAAGGCATTTTACCCTTTGCCTTTGAAGTGGCCTCTTTTGTTGTTTTTTCCAGATTCAATTGATGAACATGAGGAATCTGGATCACTAACAAGAGGAGTAGACACCACATGATCCTTGATGGGGTTGTTATTTATTGGTCTACTCTTAGTGTTCATCAAGGTCTCAGGTGGTGGTGGAACCACTTTATAACCCAAACCCTCCCCGTTGTTTCTTCTCTCTCACTAAGTGTTGGACAATGTGTGATGAACTTGTCCAACTGTGCAGTTTTGCTTTAATGAGTTTACTTCTACTTCTAAACTGCTTTTGCTTCTTAGTGTCTTCTAGGGAGTTAAGATAGTACCTAATGTCATTAGCTTGTTAAATGCAACTACTTCAATTTCCCTAAGCTGTTTAGTCAAAAGGTCATCTTTTCTTTGTAACTATGCTCATTTTGTTTTAAAACTCTATTAGCCTCAGTGCACAGTTGCAAATCCTTTACTAAGTTATCATTATGATCTAATAACCTAGCAAATTTCTCATCTATGCTATCTCTAAAAGTATCACAATCAGAACAAGCATGATTTTTAAACAGTTGGTCAGTGGTACTTACCTGAGGAGGTTCAGAAGAGTTAGCCATCAACGCCGCATCAGATGTCTCTGGTTCTGGTGATTCTGTCTTTGCTGTTGAAATCCTTCTTCAGGCTTGTAGCTGACCTCAGTTGTAGTTGTCTCTTCAATATTTGACTCGCTATCTCAACTGCAATATCTCCCTCACTCGCAATCATCATCGAAATCTTCTACACTAGCAATATTAGATTCCCCTGGAGAGACAAACCAAAAGCTCCAGTCCTGTCCTTCATCATCATGAGCAGTCAAGGCTTTTGGATCCTTGCTTGATGAAGTAGAACTACTAGCTTGCTTGTCTTGACGAGTGAAGGACGAGAATGGGTTCCCGTTCCCAGTCTTCTTTGGCTTCACACATTCTCTCTTGAAGTGCCCCTTTTCTCCATAGTTAAGTAGGTCACTTTACTCTTGTCAAAGCCAAAAGTGGTATCCTTAGTAACAATCAAGTTCTGTCCGGTCTTTTTCACAAACTTCTTCGCCCTCCGGATAGCACTAGCTAAGGCCCACATAATGTCCATTCTCTCCAGCTCCATTTCATCCACCTGCTCGTAGTCCTCATCTGCCAGATGGCAGTTTCCAATCTTCCCAGCAACAAGTCCATCATAAGAATGAACCACTGCTGCCAAAAGATCCATGTGCTCTCGAGCTACTTCCACAGTCACATTACCGAGGTTCTCGGTCTTCAGTCTAGTAGCATTCGCTTCAGTTCCAATGTAATGGGTACAAGAAGACCCTAACGTTTCTGAACCTGAAGGAGAAGCTTGTGAAGGACCCGATGAGCTAGACACAAATGCAGTCTGAAGAGGTGCTCCAGACGTCTTAGCTTGAGGCGTGGCATTGTACAAAGCTGGATTCTGAGTGTGCGAAGACTTCTGAGCTCTGTACTTCATCCTAAGTGCTTCTTCTCGCAGCTTTAGAATGAAGTCATTGATATCCAACTTTGCCAGCATCTCATTCTGTCTCAGATTTGACACAATGAAGCCCACTTTTCCGGCAATCCGTCTGCGAAATTTGACACCTTTTCTTCCATGGTAGTGGCAACACCATGTGTATGCATTTCACTCATCAGATGGTAGAATCTATTAATAACATCGTCCAAACTCTCGTTTCCCATCGATGAGAAGTTGTCAAATTCTTTCTTCAGTTCCTTAGCTTAAATGCCTTCAGCGAAGCATTCCCGTCGTATCTCTTTTCCAGCTCATCCCACAATTTCTTGGCCTGCTTATTCTCCGAGTACTGGTGGAAAATATCTTTAGGAATAGACTGTGTAATCAATGCATAAACTCTTCTCTGCATTATACTTAACTTTCTGCATCATCATCCCTCCCAAAGTAAGCTTTACCCCATCTGCTCCCACCGGCATACTATACCCAATCTCGATAGCTTCCTACAAATTTGGATCCACTCCATTGAGGTAGATCTCAAACGTTGTTTCCAGTGGGGAAACTCATCTAACGTTAAGAGTTTTGGTGGTTTATTATGATTCCCCACTTCACTCTCAAGCAACAGTAGGTTTTGGATCCTTGAGTCCTTGCCGACATTAAACGCTGACATCTGATCATCCATCTCGATTAACTTTTAAGTGTACTAAACAAACTGTCAAACTGGTGCGACTGGTGATGCGAATGGGCTATCCGTGCGAATGAACTATGCGATTGGTTCAATCGTGCGGCTGAACTAAGCGATTGGTTCAGTCGTGCGAATGAAGCTGATGCGTATGAACACTGCGAACGGATGGTTCAGTCGTACGAATGGAGATGCGACTCAGTCCAATCGGTGTCTGGTGTATGCGAATGAAGTCCAGTCATGCGAATGGCTCACTCGTGCGACTGAAGCTGCTGTTTTGCGAAAATTTCTAGGTTAAACGTGTTTTAGCCGTAAAAATTCAAAATTTTGCAAACCCTATCGCCTAAGGCCGTAGAAACTGAAACTTGATGAGCAGGGAACGTCCAAGACAACTTTTGACACTAAAGATTGCGCTTTTTTAGTGTAAAAACACAAACCTTTATCAATCTTGATTGAATCACACGTAATCAAGAGCCAGCTCTGATACCACTTGTTAGGACCTTGTATTTGAACGAAATACCGAATGATTAATGTGTAACCCAAACCAAATAGTGCAGAATCCTGTTTGATTGGCGATCCAATCAGTGAGAACGCACGTAGAATCAATAAAGTATTGAATCAAACGTTTAAGATCGATTAGGAATCGATCTACGGTGTTCTATGAACTTGGACTATCAACTTGGAGGCTTCTGGACGGCTAGGGTACATCTGGAGTCGAAATAGAATGAAAGCTCTCATTTTTCCACGAATTGGGTTGTATTTATAGGTTAGTCTTGTTCATTCGTGAGACTGAACCATTAGTATGGTTCATTCGTGCGATTGAACCATGCGTTCGATTCATCCGCACGACTGAGTGTTCAGTCGTGCGACTGAGCCAATCTTATGTTACAATCATAAGACTGATCCAGTCTCCTGGTTCTATCGTGCAACTGAGTCATTCGTATGAAGTTATTCATGCGTATGGTCCATTCGCATGGGCCATTTGCATGAGAACTTCATTTTGTTAAGTTTGAATGTATTAATTAATATAACATTATGTGTAACAATTCAAATAACCACAAACCTAATTAACCAATTCAACATCGACTCATTAATGAAATATAAACATTATAAATAATAAACAACCAATATCATTTCATTAATCATTACATCAGAATCAGACAAACAAGATCTATTACATTCATATCATGATCTAGGGACATACATGTATCAACAGTTTTCCATGCTTTCCAAAGAATATCATGCCTTTCTAGGGTGAGACTTTTAGGAGAACTTTGTTACCAATCTGAAATCCCAATGGTATACGACGTTTATCAGCATAACTCTTTTGTCGGTCATGTGTTGCTGCCAGACGGCTACGAATTTGCACAATCTTCTCAGTCGTCTCTTGCACAAGCTCAGGACCCGTAAGTTGGCTTTCTCTAACTTCTTCCCAACAAATAGGTGATCAGCATTTACGCCCATACAATACCTCAAATGGTGCGGCTTTGATTGAGGAGTGATAATTGTCATTTTAGAAGAACTCAACCAATAGTAAATGAGTTTCCCAGTTGTTGCCAAAATCAACCACACAGGCACGCAACATATCTTCCAATGTCTGGATCGTACGTTCATTCTGATAATCGGTTTGTGGATGGTACGCGATGGTCATGTCTAGCCGCGTTCCCAATGATCGTTGCAAAGATTGCTAGAAATGAGAAGTGAACCGAGCGTCATGATCAGATAAGATAGATATAGGTAGACCATGCTAAGAGACTATTTCTCTTAAATAAATTCATGTCAATTTATCCATTCGGTCAGTCTCTCGGATTGCTAGAAAGTGTGCGGATTTCGTTAAGCAATCTACTGTAACCCAAATGGTATCGCATCCGCTGGGAGTCCTAGACAACTTTGTGACAAAGTCCATTGAGATCATCTCCCATTTCCACACTGGAATTTCTGGTTGCTAAAATAAACTTGGTATTCCACCTTAACTTTAAAGCAAGTTAGACATCTGCCTACATAGGTGACAATCTCGGCTTTTATGTTTGGCCACTAGTAACACTCTTTCAGGTCTTGGTGTATCTTGCCTAAGCAATCTACTAGTAACACTCTTTATGTTAGACATCTCCCATTTCCACACTGGAAGTTCTGGCTTTTATGTTTGACAATCTCGGCTTTTATGTTTGGCCAATTATATATGTGACACCACATGCCAATTACTATCACCAACACACACATTCACTCACACAAGGAAAAAAAGAAAGAAAGAAACACACACAAAACATTGACACACACATGCATAACCATCAATACATACAAAAACACATGCACCACAAGTTTCCATCACACAAGGATGCACACATATGAATATACACATCGCATGTACATATACATATAAATTACATACACACATATGTAGCAGGCACATTGGATATTCGGTTTGACAAAGAGCAACCATGAAACCTTTAACGAATCATACACAAAACTTGACCATACAAACACGTATACACACAGATTCTAATGCGCACTCAACAAGCTAATCACAGCGACTGTTGCTCACACATGAACATACACCGAAACTATCAACCCAAACTATAATATGAGCATATTCATATGCGCTAAATTAATAATACACACCTATAATAGGAGCATTCCATGAATCCATCAACCCACTCCTCACACTTTACAAATCATGAATTATTTTCAATGTATCTATACTAAAGCACCCAACATGCTAACTGTTGTGTCATTTGGTGTAACTAATGGCTAAGATCCTGGTATGTCATGCGCCTAATGGTATTACCCCATTTGTGGGAATTAAGGGTGTGACAGAATGGTATCAGAGCCACTCATTTGTTGTTGGGGATGTGGGACATACCTCACCAAGGATGGTAACTTCTCGGGCTTATTAAGGATAATAAGTCCAAAAAAGGGGTGCTTGTGACACCCTACACATATCCTACATTGGCCATGGACAGGAGATATTCCTGGTTCATAAGGAATGTATGGCCTGTAATATCAACAACGCGTTATGGGCATATTGGTTATGGATGAGAGGATAACTCTGTAGTTAAGCGTGCTCAAGTGGGAGCAATATAGGGATGAGTGACCTCCGTGGGAAGTTTTCACCCGGACAACCAAAAGCAAATCCGTGAGTTCCACGTGGGAAAAGCGGACAATATTGTTGGTGCGAGAGGCCGAGTGTGACTTCAATCTTCATTCTTTCATCTTTATAAAACATTAAGTGATCTACGAATCAAGAAGTGGATGAAACCAAACTAGGCCTCCAACCAATGTTGAAAGGCTTATGTTATGGTTAAAATGGTGATGTTGAACTTTAGTTCTACAATTAATATGTAACACCCGGTTATTTTTAGAAGACTCAAACAAAAAATAAAGTGAAGAAAAAAAAGAAAAGACATATTACCCAAGTTAAGGGGTAAAAAGTGTAAAAAGGATAAAATCTTTAAAATTTGGTGAAATAAAGGTGATGGTCGCCCATCACCCTCTCTTCACACACATATTCGGGTATTTTTAGAGAGAGAAAGAAGGAGAGCAGAAAGCATTCGGATTTTTGAAGAGCAGGAAGAAGAAGTTCGAATTCAAGGTAAGAATTCTGGTTTTAAGATGTTCTTAACTGGCCTTAGCCTTAGTTATATGCTTATGTGTGTTTGGTGTGTGTGTGTTTTGGTGGGTTTCTAGGTGGTTGAACTCAATTGCAAACAGGGTTGGAAGAAGTCATACCTAAGAGGCTGTAAAGGTGAGTTATAGAACCCCCTTTTTACTTGTTTTAAACTGCTTTGGGATTGGAAATACAGGTATGAACTTTTTATAAAGTTGGGTTTTTATACCTGTATGTGTGTATGTGTGTGATTTTGGGTGGGGTTTGATTTTGGGCTATGTATATGTTTGATGATGTATGATTATGTTTCTAAGGCTTAGATTGTAAGATTTAAGCTTAAAACAGGTTATATGATGTTTGGGGACTAAATTATGATATCAGGTATGAATTAGACTTCTTATGCACCTAAACGGTGGCCCATGCGCCTAACTGAAAATAACTGCCTAAGTGTCCCATGCGCCCAAAATTTCATGCGCCCAAATAGTACTCATGCGCCTAGAAATAGGCTGAAATTTTCTAAGTGTTCATACGCCCAGATGCTCATGCGCCTTGGCACTCATGCGCATGCATACTGCTCATGCACCTAGAATTGCCCAAAAATGACTAAGTGTTGCCCATGCACCCTAATAGTGCTAATGCGCCTGAAAGTTCCCCATGCGCCTAAGTGTTCCCCATGCATCTGAAAGTCCATGCGCATACATAGTGCTCATGCGCCTGCATAGTGCCCATGCGCCTAAAGACTTAGAATATTTTCTGTTTTTGGGGAAAACTGTAAAAAGGTAGGCTTTGACTTAGGAGGTTCCCGGGGGCTATGTAAGTTGACTTTTGAGGTCATAGATGATGTGATGTGTGATTTATGATGATGTATGATTGATGCTTATGCATGATGATGTGTGATTGATGATGTTTGACGGTTATGTATGATTGTATGTTATGTTCCTTATTACGTATGATGACGTGACTTTACGTGGTGTGATTATTATGATGAACGTAAAGTATTATCTTAACGAAGTGAAAGATTTAAGATAATGAAAGTGGAACATAATGAACGAATGAAAAGCCTTGCAAGCAAATTAAAGGAGGTTCACAACTCATTGGGAGTTGTTAGCTCAACTGGGTGTGTCTACAGCGTGTGATTTTGGCTAACTCATAAGGGTTCATACACATAGTAAGAATTTAGTCTTGGTGAATGCACCAATACGTGTGATTTCCTAATTAATGTGTGTTATACAACGTGCGATCTTGGCGAATCCATAAGAGATCCCACACATAGGGGGAGTCTGTCCTAGTGACCACTCCATACGTGCGATATGGGGTCCTTGTCGCTTAACCATAGATGAATTGCTTGGTGCTCTAGAGGGGGGTTAAGCATATGACATGACCTAGATAGAAGTGAAAGATAATAAATGTACAAAAAGTGTGATAAGTAGGAAATAAGCAAAACGTGCGAAATGTATGAAACGAATGATAAGGAAGATAATAATGTTATTATCTATGTGTACATACGATGCGTGATCATGTACGAAAGTATAGTATAATTTGAAAGAAAGTAAAGTATGGTTTTAAATGAAAGTAAAGTATGTTTTATTGTAAAACTAGAACTCATTCAGCAACGCTGACTTTTATGTGTTTCCAGTTGCCAGGTAATAGTTGTTGAGGATGGCACGGGGTGGCTACTTGGCTCGTTTTGGATGGCATCCATTTTATAATGTTTTTGTGATGTAATGAAACCAGTATTTTGTAATTTGATAACATGTATTAATTTACAAAAGCTATTATAATGAAATGAAATGGATGTTTAAATGTTTCCGCTACATGTTTTAGTAAGTTAATACAAATATATGTTTTATGTGCGATGATTGACCAGCTGTGAGTGTTCCGGGAATGGGGCCTTACATAATATTTCCACCATACCCCACTTGAACACTTAGATAAATTTAATTAGTTTACTTTAGTACTTTTATTCATGTACTCATGACCAACTGAATCATCATTATGTGGAGATTTTGTGAAATGGTTACAATCTTGAGGTTTAAGAATATCCCTACCTCTAATACATGACTATAATCTACATAAATTTAATTAAACCAAATTGTAAAATCAATCAAACCATGGTTGAATGTTATATGTTAAGATAGGCATTATATTAATCTTATAGTTCCTTATTTTGGACTTTCAGTGAGTGACTAAACACTCAAGAAGAACACACACAATACACGGTCTCTAAATAAGTGTCTAAGTAGTATATAAGTTTATGCACTCTATATGTAATTTTATGCCAGAAAAAATACTCAAATCTACCTAAGCTTGCTCCTCATTTATTCTAAGTCAAAAAGAATCCACCTTTCCTAAGGTGCAATCATGCGACAACAACACAAAGACGCTTGTATTTCACAAATGAAATGACTTCACCAAAATTGAAGTGAAGCCCTTACTTTGGTGATGGCTTTCAATCCCCTATTCTTGTTTTTATAATTTTACACTATTAAAATAGGAATGATTTCCTTACCTTGATCGCAATTTCATTCATCTCATTCTTATGGACCCTTACCAATGAGTTAGCATGCATTTCCTTACCTTGGTGGATAAGTACCAACCATGTTTCGGGAACGAAACCACAAAGCTAGGAGTGATATCCACGTCTTGGTGACTAGTCCTATTTCTTGATTTTCAATCTCACCAAAGTATTAAGATTTCAATATACAGGAACATGTAAAAAGCATGCTTCCTAAACTCAATAGAAGTCTTGAATACTTTGGATTAGTCTTAGTTCCAAAACTAGAACAGTTTAAGCTTAATTGAATCTCTTTTACGCTTGTATTTATTTTATGCATTTATGTTTCAACCTTTTTGTTCTCGTCAAGATCAAAATATCTGAATCACGCTAAACTCGCAACCTTACCTAATAATCATGAACCAAAAAGAATTAAAAGCTTTCATTATTGTTTAGTTAATTTTTTATGGTTATGCTTCATTATGTGAGCTAATTTGAAACCTCCTTGCTTAGGTGTATCATGCTCTAATCATGCATAATTATTTTAAACATTATTGATCAAGTCTCATCATTCTCTTTAACCTACATTATAAATGTATTCCAAATCCCTTAAAAGCTCCAAGCAAAGTTCCAATAAGAAAATGGTGGCTTTCACGGCCAAGAAAATGGCCGAGTTATACCTGATATCGTTAAGCAATAAATGCCACCCCTAGACCGACCACTTAAGTTGAATCCTGAAACCCCACTCCCAAAACCTTAGCCTTTTCCTATAAGCACTTTAAGTCATGTGGCCCTGAACCTTCACAAGTCAAGAGGGTGCCTCCAAGATGCTTGAATGGTTCAATAGCATCGAATTCACTTTCACCAATTGTGAATGTCCATATGAGCTTCGTACTTGTAGTGCCACCGGTATCTTCACATCCTGGGCACTTGAATAGTGGAGAAGTGTAAGGAGCATTTGTTGAAACGAGGTCTCTATCTCCCTATCATGAGAAAAGGTGAAGCAAAGCATTATAGATGAGTTTTGACCTCCTTAGAGAATGCAAAGTCTTGAAAAGGAAATATGGAACCTCAAACAATCGAAGGTGATACTTAACTTACATCACTCGATTCAAGCAGCTTAGTATCCTTATCCCTCACTTAGTTAACACCATCAAACAAGCCATAGCCAAGTACAACAAAGGTCTTCCTCCCATTATTCGTGACTCTATCACTATAGATGAACCCTTCTCACTTGAGAGAGCCATCTGCTTGGCGGCTACATTGCCCGACAACCAAGTGAAAGATAGATCTTTGTCTCTCAAAGGCTAACTAATAAAAAGATATATTTCTTAGTTTATTAGAAAAAAATTAATCTAAAAAACAATTTTTTATAAATATTATATAATAGGAGAGAAACCAGAAAAATTTTTGTTAGAATTAATGTGGTTAATTTTATTTATCGCTAAATTTTATTTTTTTAATTATCGCTAAATTTTATTTTTTTAATTATCGCTAAATTTTATTTTATGTTATAATATTAAACTATATATTTGTAAATGTTAACTAATTTAAATTACAACGGTATTATATTTATAATTATCTATAAATTATTTGACATATTTCCAATAGTTCGTCAAATCTGTTAATTATTTTGATAAATAAAGATTTAACTTTTTTTAATTATAATTTAACTATTTACAATTTTTTTTTTTATGAAAATATAAGTTTTTATCATATTTTTTTCCAAACAACGTTTTCATTTCAATTAATTTAAACTTATGACATTATTCATATTTTCAGTAATGAGTATTGGTAAGCAACCTTTCGTAGATATGACATATACTTTGTAAGGCCCCGTTCCCAGGATGCTTACAGCTGGTAAATCATTGCACACAAAACATATAACTTTACTTTTAACATTCATAAAACAATACAGCGGAAATACAGAAATAACTTTTCATATCATTACAAATGCTTTTGCAAGTTAATACAAGCGTTCTTTTTCAAAATATCATTTGTTCGCATTACAATGTAAAAACATTAAACAAAAGAATGCCATCCAAAAGACCTGAGTAGCCGCCCCGTGCCATCCTCAGCAACTTTACCTGCCAACTGGAAACACATAAAAGTCAGTGTTGCTGAGTAAGTTCTAGTTTTATAATAAAACATACTTTCCTTTCATTAAAACCGTTCTTTACTTTCATGCGATCATACATCATACGTACACATAGATAATGTCATTATTATCTTCATTAATCATTCATACTTTCATTCTTTCATTCGTACGTTCATTACTTTCGATGACATGTACATTACCCCGAACATTGTGCATGAAGCGGTAACTGGCCTGAGGTCTTTCATAGACCTCGAACATTGGACACGGAGCTGACTCCAGTACCTAGGGTAAGTACATTCACCACTTATCTTTTCTCTTTCATTCCGGATCAATGCCATATGCATACCTCGAACATTGTGCACGAAGCTGGTAACTGGGCCTGAGGTCTTTCATAGACCTCGAACATTATGCACAAGCTGACTCCAGCACCTAAGGCAAGCGGCAAGGATCCCATACATATGGTCAATCACAAAGATTGGACCCCAATATTCATCCTTCCGAGGTAGCTAACCTGCACACCGTTGAGCTAACACCCTTCATTGGGTATGCACCTCCATACATTTGCTTGCAAGCCTTTCTTGCATTCATTCGTTCATTAATGCATGCATTCATTCATCATGTTCCTCTTTTCATTATCTTCCACTTTACGTTACATAATACTTTCATTTCATTCATTAACATTCAACGTAAAGTCACGGGAAAGATAAACATTCATCATAATAAGGAACACCAACATACACAGTCAATAACATCATCATACAGGGCATCATCATACATACATAGCATACATCATGCATAAACATACAACATTAATACATCATCATCAACATCATACCCAACATAACCTCTAAGGCCCCAACGGTCATCTTACATGAACTTACGGGAAACTTCCACGTCAAAACTTACATTTGCACTTTCCCCCGAAAGTCAGTAATTAAACTACGTTTTCCTCAGGTACACCAGCCCTACTTAGGCGTATGGGCACCCTTCAGTTGCATGACCTCTCATGCGACTGAACACCATGCGAATGGGTCCTATGCGAATGGACCCAATGCGGATGAACACAATGCGGATGAGTCCCATGCGAATGGAACTAATGCGGATGAACGCCTATGTGAATGAACCAATGCGGATGGAACACTTGTGCGAATGGACCTAATGCGAATGGAACTAGGTGTATGGGCCTCAGTCGCATGACTCCCCATGCAAATGACCCTCAGTCGCACAACTAGCATGTGTATGGGCTCCAGTCGCACGACTCACCTGTGAATGAACCTCAATCGTACGACTGACATGCCATTGGGTCACATAGCCCTAACCGGTGCAGAATGCAGATTCATCCTGAACCTAATCTGCAATTTTTGACCTCCAAACCCATTCTAAGCCAAAATCAACCATCCTAAACCTTAGGAATGCATACCACAACACCATTCAAGCAAACACAAGCCCGAAATCATACATCACTCGCATCACACACAAACACATGCACATGGGTCAAAACACACATTTCAAAAACGAGTTTTCACTATGTGTTCTAGCCCCAAATCAATTGAAAACGGGTAAAAGAGGGGTCCTAGAACTCACACAAACAACATCGTCGAGTAGGGCTTCGATTAGACCCGCTACACTTCGATTTTCAAGCTCGAATCCACTCGAACCAAGCTTTTTCTCCCTTTTCTCCTTCTCTTCTCTCTTTAGGCAGAATTTTGCAAGTGTGGGGAGGGTGTGGGCTAGCCTTCTCTCTTATTCTCTCACTTATCCCATATTTCTTCCATTTTGGCAAGTTTGGTCCCCCATTTGGATTTTATTTCTTTTTTCTTCTTTCGTCGCTTCAAAGAAAATATCCAGCGTTACAAGTCCACCCCCGTTAAATAGGTTTCATCCCCGAACCTGTTATTCCTCGAACAAACGTGGGTAATGCCGTCTCATTTCTTCTTCAGTCTCCCACGTAACTTGGATCCTTTCCTATGCTTCCACTGTACACGCACAAGAGGAACCACTTTATTCCTCAGCCTCTTCTCTTTTCGATCGATGATTGCCAGTGGTTCCTCCACGTAATTGAGCCGTTCGTCTACTTCGATATCCTCCGGTGGAACAATCATATCTTCATTTACCAAGCACTTTCTTAGATGAGATACATGAAATGTGGGGTGAATTTCACTTAACTTATTTGGTAACTCCAGTCTATAGGCCACCTCTCCTACTCGAGCGATGATTCGAAAAGGCCCTATATACCGTGGGTTCAATTTGCCCTGCTTTCTAAATCGAATGATACCCTTCCAAGGTGAGACCTTCAACATAACCCGGTCACCCACCTGGAACTCAATCGGTCTGCGTCGTTTATCAGCATACGACTTCTGTCTATCTTTGGCTGCCTTTATGAAGGCCTTGATCTTTTCAAGCTTCTCAGTCATAGCCTCAATTACCTCAACGCTCCCTAGTTTTTTTTTACCAATTCACCCCAACAGACGGGTGTTCTGCATCTCCTACCGTATAGCATCTCACTGGCATGATAACTGTTGTTGTATGAGAATTCAGCTAACGGTAAGTGGTTATCCTAACTTCTCTCAAAATCAATAACACATGCCCGAAGCATGTCCTCCAATGTCTGAATGGTCCTCTCTGACTAACCATCAGTCTGGGGATGGTAAGCCATGCTGATGTGTAACCTCGTCCCCATAGCATCGTGGAATTTCTTCCAAAATTTGGATGTAATCCGGTGTCACGATCTGACACAATAGAAACTGTACACCATGATGAGTTACAATCTCCTTAATGAAAAGATCCGCCAACCTCTCAGATGACTATGTCTCGCGGATCGGTAGGAAGTGAGCACTCTTCGTCAAACGTCAACTATCACCCATATGGCATCATACCTTTCAGGGTACGCGGCAGCTTCGTAATAAAATCCATGGTGATGTCACCCCACTTCCTTCCGTATATCCAAAGGTTGGACCTTCCCATACGGCTTCTGATGCTCAGCCTTCACCTGTAGACAGTAAGGCATTTACTCACATACTCCACCACGTCGCGCTTCATACCCGGCCACCAATAAATCTTTCTTCATGTCTTGATACATCTTTGAGGCACCGGGATGAATGGAGTATCGGTCTTGTGAGCTTCATCCATGATCCTCATGTGTAAATCCCCAAAACGAGGAATCCACACTTGTCCGAATCAGGTTTTAACACCGAGTGTGTTTTCCCCCAATTCCGTAACCAGACCTCTCATTCTTTTTGAGTAAGATGATCTTCCTTCAAGCCTCATCACGAAACATTTAACTTGCTTCATCACGTTAGAGGTCATGATTAGCTGATACGCTTGCACCCGAATCGGTTCGGTCTCTCTTTCCGACTAAGGGCATCCGCCACCACTTGGCTTTGCCCGGATGGTAATGGATCTCGCAGTCATAATCTTTTATGAGCTCCAACCACCGTCTCTGTCTCATGTTCAGGTCCTTCTGCTCAAAGAAGTACTTTAAGCTCTTGTGGTCAGTGAATATGGTGTACTTCGTCCCATAAAGATAGTGTCAGGATCAGTTATCACAAGTTTGATGTATTAGAGCGTAATGCAGCGGAATAAGAGCAAGAATTAGACAAATTGTAGCAAGAATTTGATACTCGTATGCATTAGAACAAATACGGTATAACGAGAGAATATATTTCTGTAACGAGGAATGTTTCTATAATATCGAATATTCTGATCAAATCATCTACCTATTACAATAGTTGACACTCCTTATATAGAGTGCAATCGCTGCTGTTATCACGGGAAAGTGACAACTGGCAGATCTATTACAAAATAACTAACTCTTAACAAACTACTGAAATGTTCACAACTACTGAGAACATATCAAGTGTTAAGTACAAAATATAAAACTACTGATGAGCACAACACTGAAGAAGTATTCTGCAGCTGTTGTGTCAAACTACTGACAGATAAACATAAAACTACTGAAAGGTAAACCATCACAACTACTGAAGAAGACCTCTTCAGCTGTTGTGACAACGTCTGATACTTTGGTCTTCAGCACTTGTGTCTTCAGACTTTGTCTTCAGCACTTGTGTCTTCAGACTTTGTCTTCAGCACTTGTCTTTTGACTTTGTCTTCAGCACTTGTCTTCAGACTTTGTCTTCAGCACTTGTCTCAGACTTTGTCTTCAGCACTTGTCTTCAGACTTTGTCTTCAGCACTTGTCTTCAGACTTTGTCTTCAGCACTTGTCTTCAGACTTTGTCTTCAGCACTTGTGTTCAGACTTTGTAATCAGCTGTTGTCTTCAGCTGTTGTGGTCTTCAGTAGTTGTTGTGACGTCTGTGGGACTTAAAGGTTTTTCTGATCCGGCTCATTGGTTCTTTTGGTCCAACAAACTCCCCCTGAACCAATGCAGCCAAAACCTTTAACTTTATTGAGGTCCCATTTATTGTTGGCAGAATGGTTGGTCTTTTTCTTCTTGATCAGTTGAGAAGATGACCCATATAAGCACTGGCCTGGGAATGAGTCTCTGATGATTTGGTTGGCAATGTATGGATGGGAGCTCTGTATTGGGGAATTGGACACTGAGTTGTTCCCCCATCCATGAGACTCACTTCCCAGTATAAGCCTGTAGGATTCTCTGGTGTATGCTCTGAGAAACATAATTTGTTCTTCCATGGTCAGGTTCTCAGCTTCACCATCAAACAATCCTTCACGCCCATACAGCTCTGAGATGTACTTGGCCTGTTTGCCATTTTGAGCTCAACTGTTGTAATCTGTCTGTATGCAAACTCATCAGGATGAGTCCCTTCAAGTAACAGACTGAGCTCATTTTGTTTGAAGTTCTCAAGCCTCTTGTAGACTAACCCCTTTTAATAACTCTGTTCTCTAACATCTTTTGGGGTGGCTGTTTAGTCTCATAGGCCTTCTTGAAATCTTCTACAATCTCCCAGGGTGATACTACAAGGACCACTGTGATCTCTTCATCTACGATCCTTTTTACTTGGCCCTTGTATCTCGAAGGAATGTCTTTCTTTACAATCCTGTGAGCCACCCTAGGATCAGGCCATACTCTCACCTTTTCCTTCTGATATTGAAATGTGTTGGCAAGGGTGTACAACCTCAGAGCTTCTTTCTTCATACTAAATTATTGATGAAGAAGCAGCATAAGTTTTGTCGATGCTTTTCAACATCTCATCGTCATGAAGCCTTTGCTGCTGCTCTTCTTCAATCTTTACTCTCACAGTTTCCATCTGTGAGGTGGGAGTGATGGGCATGGGTTTGGCTTTAGGCAATGTTAGGACTGCAGACAGAGGCAGCCTATCTTCTTCCACATCATCCTCTTCTCTTCTTCTTCTAGCCTCAACACCCTTCTCTCTTCTTCTTGTTGGGTGCATCATCGGCTGTTGGTTTAGAGGGTAAGGGAGTTGGTTTTGTGGTTGTGGTTGTGGTTGTTTTGGAGAGGGAATGTTGACAGGCTGAGTTAGCATTTTAGAGGTGAGTGTGGCTTTTGAGTGTTTGGCTAGCTCAGTCCTGCTCCCTGCTCCTGCTTCATTCAAAGCTTCGACTACTAAACCCTTAGTGTATGCTTTAGACGAACAGATCTTGGAGGTTATGGCCAAGATACTGTCCCTGGTCCATGATTTAATCTCGATCAATGATCTCCCAAGATATTTTGCAATGAATCTGATCATGATCTCTAGTCTCTCTCTTTCTAATGCATCATAACTTGCCCATCTTGAGTTAATTTCTTCAACTTCAAGTCTCCTGATCTCTGAGTCAAGCTATGCAGTATCGAACCCTTGTCTATACAGTTGATCAATAATGGCATCCATTGATTTACTATGTGTAGCATCTGCCATTTTATCATCTCATCGAGTGGAGTTCTTTCTCTTTTCCTTCACCCTTCCTCTTCTTATATGTGACATGAAAGTCTTTGTGACTTTCACCCACTTGATCATTTTTGTTCCCTTCACAGACTCCTCTTCCTTCTCAGTTTCCTTTTCTTTCAGTTTGCTCTTCCTCTTTGCTTTCACTGACTGACTCTCCCCCTTTTTGGTTGCATTGGTTGCAAGGGTTTGAGTAGCAGAAAGCCTGGTGCTCACAATCTCCTCCACCAGGGTTGTATGATTGAGGGAAGCCTCTCATCCAGGGTTTTGATCACAATGTCTGTGATCATTGGGGTGATGAGAGGTAGGGATTGCTGAAAGATAGCAGCTGTTTGCTCAGAGGGGTTCTGTCCCTGAGAAGCGTGCCAGAAATAGAGGCTGGTGGCTCGGAAGTTTTGAGTGGCTGAGTGTATGGGAGACCTTCAGGTGAAGGTGCCATCTGTGGGTTATGTTGTGGCAAATGGACTTGCTTCTTGAGAGAATTGGTCAAGTAGTCTTTGTAGTCTACTGACTTCTTCCTCAAGAATTGTGTTCTGGCCAGAACATCAAAAGAAGCCCAGGTCATCATCAGCAGATGCTGAATCACCTGACCTCCTGCTTGTAGCAGGATGTACATGCACTGGGTGTAGACCAGTTTTAGCATGTGCCCCTTTTTCTTGGAACTGGGACTTCCAGCCTCAGGACTATGTCCTTCATCAGCTGTTGCCTCTAGTGAGGTCTTAGCTATGTTTACCAGCCTCATTCTGATCATGTGGCTGATTCAAAGAGGTGGCAACCTCACTAGATGTTCTAATCTCCATATCCACACCAGGAGATAGAACGTGTAAACCCCGGTGCTTGGGGTTGTCAGAAGCATGGTGATCCTCGTCCTCAATAGATGTGGTTCTCCCCTTTGTTGGTGGTTGTTGGGGAGGAGGAGAGGCATGCAGCTGAGTCAGCACGTTTGCAATGATAATGGTTGGACTTTGGGGGGCGGTTGCATGGGGAGATGGGGTAAAAGCAGTGTGCACCTGGGGAGAATGGTGCTCTTCAATGGCAATCTCCTCAAATGAGGAAGATCCCAGATTTGTGGGTACCCCTTCTGTGGTTGCTGCAGGCTCCTTTTGAGAGGAATCCTGAGCGGCTGTGGCTGGTGAAGTCCTTGTATCCACTAGGGGTTTATAACCAGTGGATATAGCCTGCGTTTGTGTTGCAGGGACATCCTCAGGGGACTCATTTCCCTGAGTAGCCTTTTTTGTCTTCTTTTTAGTGTTTTGGTGGGGACTTTGGATTTGGAGGTGGTGGCTGTGGTCCAGCTGCGTGGGTTTTCGCAGCTTGGCAGCCATTTTTAGTGATTGGTCAGAGTTGTGCCGGGAGTATACTTCCAGCAGTACAGCCATAGCAGGACTCCCAGGCCAACAAGTCCCTCAGCTTGAAGCTGGTTTTCAATTATGGCCATTATGACCGAGGATATAATATCCAACGGTTAGCAAGTTGTTTTTGGGCCATATCCTTGAGCTCTAAAATAGTATTTCAGAAAAATTTAAAGGTTGTTGCTCAAGGATGGAGTATATTACCTGTTGCCACCTTGTGGACATTTGATCCCATGATGAAGTCTTGGAGGTAAGGCATACATTTACCATATGAAATATGAGATGTTCGGCATCCGGGAAATGTTTCTTCAGTATGGTAGATGCACTCAGGTTACCCTGGTATCCATGATAGGCAAATGATTGATCTGTTGTGCCCTTTGGATAACCAGTTGGGAAAGTGGCATCATCCAGATTAAGGGTTTGGCGAAGAGTGTCTGGAGTAATGACCACTTTTTGGCCATGGACAAACGATTGAAGAGACTCTGTGTCATTCTCCTCAGAGACCAGAGTGACGTTTGTCCAGAATTGGTTAAGGGATTCGGCATATATGGTGGGATTTACAGAAAAGCCTTTTGTAGGTGACTGAACCATTAAGTCAATGGCGTTGTGAAACTTGGTCCAGTATGGCGATTTGGTGAGCTGTGCGACACAGTTGTGTCGTGGTTTTAGTTGCATGGTCGCCATTGATGAAGAGAGGGTAGAGAGTTTTTTGAACGTTAGGTTTGAGAAGAGAAGATAAAAACTCTGAAGGTGGGATAAGGTATTTAAAGGGTCGGTTAGAAAACGACTGAAGGTTTTGGTGTGAGTCATCAGTTGTTGAAACTACTGATGACATGGTATTAACTTTCAGACGTTGAAACAGCTAAAGTCTCTGATTTAGTCATCAGTAGTTATAAAACTACTGAAGACAGTTTTGACTTCAGGTGATGAAACAACTGAAGACTTGGTATTAGTTATCAGTAGTTGTGAAACTACTGAAGACAGTGGTTTTGTCAGTAGTTGTTGTAAACAGCTGAAGACTAGGTGTTAGTCTTCAGTAGTTGTAAACTACTGAAGACATAGTTTTGGCTTCAGTGTTTTTAATGAAACAGCAGTTGTAGAAACAACTGATAGTAATTACTCATCATGTTGTCGTCAATTCATAGCTTTTCAGCTGTTTCACACTGTCCTCAACACTTACTCATCAGACTTTTCATCTGCTTTTCAGGTGTTTCATAGGACATCAGTAATCTGCATTTCTGACATCAGTAGTTGTAGCTGCATCAACTGTTGTGACTACATCAGCTGTTGTAGCTACATCAGCTTTGATAACAGATCAAGTATATGTGACAATAATGAACTAATGATCATCGGTACTTGTGAGCTGAGATCATCAGTAGTTGTCACTTATTCTAGCTGCAGCATACCAAGCCTTAACACCAGGTTGTGGAAAATTGAACTATCCAAAGGCTTAGTAAAAATGTCTGCAAGCTCATCAGCACTAGGAACAAATTTTGGATCAATCAGACCTTTTTCAAAACAATCTCTAATAAAATGGTGTCTGATTTCAATATGTTTAGTCCTAGAGTGCTGGACAGATTCTTGACAATACAAGAGCTGAAGAGTTGTCCATTAACAATGGGGTCTTAGTCTCTGTTATGCCATAATCCAATATTGGTTTTGAAGCCAGAGTACCTGAGATGTACAGCTTGCAGCGGCAATGTACTCTGCTTCAGCAGTTGATGTAGCAACTGAGGTCTGTTTCTTGCTCTGCCAAGAAATCAAGCAGTTGCCTAGGAATTGACATCCACCAGAAGTTGATTTCCTGGTCAACTTACACCCTGCATAGTCACTGTCAGAAAAAGCAACTAATTTACCAGAATATCTAGTAGAATACCATAAACCTAGAATGGAGTGCCTTGCAGATATCTAAGATCCTCTTGACTGCAATCAAATGAGACTCCTTAGGTGCAGCCTGAAATCTAGCACAAACACATGTAGCAAACATAATATCTGGTCTAGAAGCTGTTAAATACATCAAGGACCCAATCATACATCTGTAAAGTGTTTCATCAACCACTTTACCTTTCTGATCTGTATCCAGTTGTGTGGTGCTGCACATGGGGGTAGAACAGGCTTACAGTTTGTAAATCAAACTTTTCCAAAAGATCTTTTGTGTATTTGGACTGATGAATGAAAATTCCATCAGCCTTTTGTTTGATTTGCAAACCGAAAGAACTGTAATTCTCCCATGGCACTCATTTCAAACTTCTGTTGCATCAACTTTGTAAAGGCATCACACAACTGTGGATCAGAGGATGCAAAATAATATCATCTACATAATTTGAACAAGTAGATTATGCTACCCAGCTTTCTTAATGAATAAAGTCTTATCTATGGAGCCTCTAGTGAAATTATTTTCCAGAAGAAAGTTTGATAATGTCTCATACCAGGCTCTAGGAGCTTGTTTCAACCCATAAAGAGCCTTATCAAGCTTATACACCCAATTAGGATGTTTATTGTCCTCAAAGCCTGGTGGTTGACATACATAAACCTCTTCTTTAATTTTCCCATACAAAAATGCACTTTTGACATCCATTTGAAAAACTTTAAGGTTTTGATAAGCAGCATAAGCTAAAAACAATCAAATTGCTTCCAGTCTGGCTACAGGGGCAAAGGTTTCATCATAATCAATACCTTCTTCTTGTGCAAACCCCTAAACAACCAGTCTGGCCTTGTTCTTAACAATAAGCCCATTTTCATCAGTTTTGTTCCTAAACACCCATTTAGTGCCTATTGCACACTTACCTGGAGGTAGAGGAACCAGTTCCCACACTTGTTTTTCTTGAACTGAAGAAGCTCAAGCTGCATGGCATCAACCCATCCATTGTCCTTTAAAGCAATGTGATAATTCTTTGCTCTTGCTGACTGATGAAGAGAGCATAGAAGCAGAAATTTGACAATTGACTTCTTGTTGATACGCCAGCAGTGATATCACCAATGATTTGAGACATAGGGTGATTCTTCAGATCTTGATACACAATGAGATCTGTGCAAGTGTTTGTAGCAGGCTCAGCAGCAACAGATGGTGATGGTGAATCATTTCCTTGAAACCAATCAGTGGATGGTAATTCAAGGAAGTTGAATTTGAAGAAATCTCATCAGCATTTGTTGTGGATGGTGCTACTGAAGCTACAGGACCATCAGGTCTAGCTGAATCAGGCAGTTGATCACTAAACCTGAAGAGGTGAGTACTGCTATCATCATCATCATCAACACCAGCAGAACCACCAGGTGGTGAACTGTTGACAGGAGCAACAGCAGGAGTTTGATAAGGAACATATTGCAGTATGTCCAAATCAAATATCTCCACAGGCTTTGTGGAATCTTGTCCTTTGGAGATTCATTAAACTTAACATGTAGAGTCTCTTCAACCATCTTTTTTCTACAGTTGAAGACTCTGTATGCTTTGCAAGTTGATGAATAACCAACAAAGTACCCTGCATCCACCTTAGGATCAAATTTTTGGAGTTGATCCCGTGTGTTGAGAATGAAACAAGGACACCCAAATGCTCTGAAGAATGAAATTAGAGGGGCCAAATGATGAAGAACTTCATATGGAGTCTTCATCAACCTCTGATTTACTAGAACTCTATTCTGTACATAGCAAGCTGTATTGACAGCTTCAGCCCAAAAGTCATTGGCAGTCCAGAATCAGCCAACATGGACCTTGCAGCTTCAATAAGGGTCCTGTTCTTTCTCTCCACTACTCCATTTTGCTCAGGAGTTCTTGGGATGCTATACTGCCTCTTGATTCCCTTTGATAAGTAAAACTCATCAAGTGTGTGGTTTCTGAATTAGTACCATTGTCACTCCTCACACACTTAACTGGTAGGGAATACTGCTTCTCAACGTGTAACACAAAGTTCATAATGGACTGCGCAGCCTCATCCTTTGAATGCAAGAAGAAAGTCCATACAAATCTGGAGTAATCATCCACAATTACCAGATAGTATTTCTTCTTAGCCATACTCATCACTCTCACAAGACCAAAGAGATCCATGTGAAGAAGCTGTAAGCAGGCAGTGGACTTAGGTTCTTCTATGAGGGAAATGAAGCTATGTGTTGGTTTTCCTTTTAAACAAGCAGTGCAGTTATCTTCACACTTGAACTCCTTCATAAGCAGTCCCCTTACTAAACCATGTTATCAGCTGATTATGTTTTTGAGATTAACATGACCCAACCTTCTATGCCATAGAATAGATTCTTGAGGGGAAGCCTTGGAAAAAGGCAAGGATGGCTTTGAGATCTATTTTCTTGGAAAGATCTAAGGCATACACTCTTCCTGTCCTGTTGGCCTTTAGGAGAGTGTGTTCATCCCACCTTATCAATCAAACTTAGAACTTTGGATGACAGAATCCGACAGTTCTGACTGGTGAAAAGAGCAACATGGCCTTTGTCACACATTTGACTGACACTCAAGAGGTGTACTTGAGATTTTCCACATGGTTAACATCATCAAACTTTATTTCCCCATTGGAAACAAAGCCTTTGCCGATGATGTAACCCTTTGCATCATTGCCAAATGACACAAACCCCTTCCTTCCTTGAGAGTAGTCATTAAGAAGTGATCTGTTTCCAGTCATATGCATGGATCCTCCACTGTCTACATACCAGATGCCTCTGAGGTATGTTGAAGAACCCTGCAAAATACAATAAATTAGTTAGATTTTGAGAACCAAACCTTTTGGTTTTGGGCCTGTTCTCATCAACAGATGGTAAACTAACATGTTTGTTGGAAACACCAGCCTGAGAGGAAGAAACTGGTGAAGAAAAGGAATCCTTTGGCTTGGACCTCCTTTTCTGTGGTTTCAACATAGGAACATCTAATTGGTTAACTCTTCCCATAGATGTTGAACCATCATAACCAGCTGTGTCTGATTTTGTGATAAGGCTTTCAGCTCTTCAGACACATTGGCATTGGAGTTTGATAAGTTCCTATGTTGCACCTTCTTCTTTTGAGCAATCTCAGATGTTACTGTTTAACCCCTTCCTTTTTGGATTTCTTTTTGGACTTAAGGGTACAGGATTTGATGTTGCTGGAACAAATGTGGCTTCAAACTCAGTTTTCATTTTAACCATTTTCTCTTTACTTTCCTCTTTATGTTTGAGTTTGGATCCCCTTTTGTACCAACAATCATCTGTAAGATGATTGAACAAACCACATACTTCACATGGTTTCTTCTTCATCTTATGTTGATCATCAACTAAAGAGAATGAGCTACTAAAGACTTGCTCTTCAGTACTTTGGAAGCATTATTTGCTTTCTTGACTTCCTCTTAGTAGTCTTCAAACTCTTTCTACCGACAGTTTTCTTCTCTTCAGTGCTGACAGTAGTTGGAGTTTGAACTTCAGGTGTTAAATCTTGCTCTCCAGTCCTTTTAGGACTTCCAGAAATAGCTCCTGAGTTGATCATCTCTTTGATCATGTGAGTGTCAGCAGTGGAACCAGCAACATCAGCTGATGGGTTTGAGAGGGCTTAGTGCTGACTTCAACTTTTGATGATGCTCTATCAAAAAGTGAATCACATGATGAGGTGGATTGGTTATTGCTTTCTCCATCAGATTTCACTTCTGCTCTTGAAGCAAAATCTGTAGGAGGAGCAGTGTGATTATAACCAATACCAAACTTCACATTGGAAGCAGATTGCTTACTAAGAAGCATTTCAAAACCTTTGCATGATTATACCCATCGATCACACTCTACCTGGGTGACTGCAAGGGTTTCTTTGAGACTTCTTGGTCTTCCAGAATAACCTCTAGCTTGGCCTTTTCATCATTTAATTGGCATTTAAGCTTATAAATCTCATCATTTTTACTATTAAGAGCAGACTCAAACTCAGCTTTTCTTTTGGAAATGGTTTTCTCAAACTCAAGTTTTTGATTTATTAATGCTACATTTGCCTCTCTAATGGAGACAAAGGCAGCAATGCATGATTCAGAACATAACTTGGCTTTAGCCTCTGAAGATACCTGAGTTACCTGTGAAGATAATGCATTTGAGCAGGAACCCTCGGTAGACTCCAGGGCCATGAGAGCCAGATTCCCAAAAGGACTATCACCACTATGTTGACCAGCACCTGTGAATGTTGTTCATGACCAGACATGTCATCCGGTAAACTACTCCAGTCAACAACTCTAGGGGTGAAGAAGCTGTGTTGTTGAGGTTGAGGAGGTTGATGAGATTGAGATGGTTGAGGTTCTGGTAGTGCATGAGGTTGTGGTACTATAGGAACTTCAACTTGATTTGACTGTGGCATGTAATAACAAGGGTAAGGATATGGCATTTGACCCTGAGGAACAAAATATGCAGGAGATTGTGGTTGAGAATGATGACTAGAATTGACAGGATGTTGCCCTTTGTGTTGTTGACTATTGCCAGGGAAAGTCACAAAAGGTCAGAGGAATTAGATCCAGATGATCTGCATTCTCTAGCAAAGTGTCCAAGCCTGTGGCATTTGTGACACTTCAACTTACTCTTGTCAAAACCAACTTTGGTTTTGCCAGAGAGTCCTGGGAACTTTCTTCCAGTTCTTTTGTAGAACTTCTGAGATCTGATATTTATCAAGGCCATTTGGCTCAAAAATCCATCTCTTCTAAGTCATCATCAGCAATCCCCTTGAGATCATCCATGATGAAGCATAGATTGTCATTATTACACCCAGTAAACTGACTATCAACACTTACAAACACAGAATCAGAAGTGTTTGAGGAGAAATCAATATGCTCATCATACTGGCATTCAGATGAAGCATATTCTAACTCATGACCAACCAAGGCAGTGTTGCCTGGTACAAAGTCTTCAGTGAGCTTTCCAGATGAAGACAGTTTTCGTTTCTGTTCTATCTTTCTCTCAAAATGAGCAATTTCCCATGGAGTTGGGTGAGAGATAGTTTGTCCAAATTTGCACTAAAGCGTAGGACAATAGTATATGTGTCCCATCTCTCAAGCAGTGATCTGAGAATCTGTTATTCATCTGGATATTGGTATACTCAAGTTTGACCATTTTTATTCAGAGATCAAACAAGAGAACCGCTCAAACTGTTGAGTCAGTGTCTCACCCTTTCTATGAGAGAATGTCTCGTATTGTTGGGCAAGGATTTCTCTATTATTTGCCAAGACCTCATATGTTCCTCCAAATTGTTCTTTCAAGGCATTCCAGAGGTCATGGGCAGTTTCATGATGCATTAGCCCAGAATAGATTTCATTGGGCAGTGCCATGGCCAGAATTCCATGGGCTTTTGCATCAATCTCAAACAACTTCTTATCTTCATCTGAGTATTGCTCCTTCCTCTTCGGAACCATTTGATTGGTTTCCGGGTTATTCACCATAGGCTTGTGTGGACCATGTACCACTGATGTCCAACAACCTGCGCTATTAACAGACAGGTGATGGAGCATTCGTCGTTGCCATATGTTATACTCATTCCTAACCAGCATTGGAGGCTTGGTTGAGGAACCAGTATTGTGAGGATCATTGGAAGGAGTAGTCATTTTCAGTCCAAATACAATTTAATTCAAGCTTTTAAACGTTTTTACATAGACCACAACAGACTCAATGAAAACCAAGAGAAAATCTCAGGATGAATGACCAGAAACACAGAAAATTCAATCTCTATAACTGTTTCTTGCAAAAAAAATGCTAATTCAATCAAACTTGGATCTTGAATAGCAGTTTCAATGATCATTTATTAGATCGATCAATGATTAACCTGCTCTGATACCATTTGTCAGGATCAGTGATCACAAGTTTGATGTATTAGAGCGTAATGCAGCGGAATAAGAGCAAGAATTAGACAAATTGTAGCAAGAATTTGATACTCGTATGCATTAAGAACAAATACGGTTATAACGAGAGAATATTTCTGTAACGAGGAATGTTTCTATAATATCGAATATTTCTGATCAAATCATTCTACCTATTACAATAGGTTGACACTCCTTATATAGAGTGCAATCGCTGCTGTTATCACGAGAAAGTGACAACTGGCAGATCTATTACAAAAATAACTAACTCTTAACAAACTACTGAAATGTTCACAACTACTGAGAACATATCAGAGTGTTAAGTACAAAATATAAAACTACTGATGAGCACAACAACTGAAGAAGTATTCTTCAGCTGTTGTGTCAAACTACTGAACAGATAAAACATAAAACTACTGAAAGGTAAACCGTCACAACTACTGAAGAAGACCTCTTCAGCTGTTGTGACAACGTCTAATACTTTGGTCTTCAGCACTGTGTCTTCAGACTTTGTCTTCAGCACTTGTGTCTTCAGACTTTGTCTTCAGCACTTGTCTTCAGACTTTGTCTTTAGCACTTGTCTTCAGACTTTGTCTTCAGCACTTGTCTTCAGACTTTGTCTTCAGCACTTGTGTGTTCAGACTTTGTCTTCAGCACTTGTGTTCAGACTTTGTCTTCAGCACTTGTCTTCAGACTTTGTCTTCAGCACTTGTCTTCAAACTTTGTCTTCAGCACTTGTGTTCAGACTTTGTAATCAGCTGTTGTCTTCAGCTGTTGTGGTCTTCAGTAGTTGTTGTGACGTCTGTGGAACTTAAAGGTTTTTCTGATCCTGCTCATTGGTTCTTTTGGTCCAACAGATAGTGCCTCCAAATCTTTATGCAAAGACCACGGCTGCTAGCTCCAAGTCATGAGTAGGATAATGACCTCATGAACCTTTAACTGTCAGGATGCATAGGCTATAACTTTTCCTCTCTGCATTAACACAGCCCTAACCCCGAGTAGGAAGCATCAAAATAAACCACCAGATCTTCAGTCCCATCGGGTAATGACAGAACAGGAGCTTGAGTCAATCTCGCTTTCAATTCTTCGAACACCTTCTCTTGAGTTTGACCCCATACAAACTTCACATCTTTTCGGGTCAACTTAGTTAGTGGAGAGGCGATCTTAGAAAAGTCTTGGATAAATCTTCTATAGTAGCCCACCAAACCAAGAAACTATAAATCTCGGATGGCGTCTTTGGGGACTTCCATTGCATCACCGCCTCGACCTTTGCCGGATCCACCATAATCCCCTCAGGATTCACCACATGACCCAAGAATTGAACTTCGCGTAACCAGAACGCGCACTTGGAGAACTTGGCATATACTTATCCTTTCTCAACGTCTCAAAAACCTCCCGAATGTGACCGTCATGCTCAATCTCGCTCTTCGAATAAATCAGAATATCACCAATAAACACAATCACTTATCCAACATTGGCCGACACACTCGATTCATTAGATCCATAAAAGCAGTTGGCGCATTGGTCAAACCAATAGACATGACAAGAAACTTGTAATGACCATATCCCGTGCGAAAAGCTATTTTAGGGATATCTCGTTCCTTCACTTTCAGCCGATGGTAGCCTGATCGAAGATCTATCCTTGAAAACCAACTGGCACCTTAGAGCTGATCAAACAAATCATCAATCCTCGGTAAGGGATATCAGTTCTTTACCATCAACTTATTCAGCTCACGGTAGTCAATACACATCCTCATACTATTGTCTTTCTTTTTCACGAATAAGACCGGAGCACCCCAAGGAGAGATACTCGGTCGAATGAACCCCTTATCAAGCAGCTCTTGCAACTACTCCATCAACTCCTTCATCTCAGTTGGAGCCAAATGATATGGTGCCTTGGCAACAGGTTTGGCACCCGGTAACAAGTCAATCTGAAACTCGATCTCACGGTCAGGTGGCACTCCTGGTAAGTCTCCTGGGAACACGTCTGGAAAGTCACACACAACTGGTACATCAGACAGTTGTGGTGCTGGCGTATCAACATCCTTTACATTGGCCAAGTAGGCACTACATCCACGCCTCATGCACTTTCCTGTCACCACCATTGAGATTACTTTGGGGATCGTCGTGACCCAATCTGCGTAAACCGTCACCTTACTCCCGTCAGGCGATGTCAGTCGAATCATCTTCTTGCGACACACAATGTTCGCCTTGTAGTCCGCCAACCAATCCATCCCAAGAACCAAATCAAAACCACCTAAGGTCATCACGAACAGTCTAACAGGAAATTTATGACCCTCAAGTTCCACGTCACAACCCTGATCATCTCGGAAATCCTAGTAGACTTACCTATGGCAGTTTCTACATCAAAGGGCGCATCAACACTTCTACTACTAACAAGCAGCATAACACAGAAAGCAGCAGAGATAAAACTTTTACTGGCACCAGAATCAATAACACAGAAGCTAAAGTTTGGTTCACTAGAAACGTACTGGACACAACATCAGGGTCCGTCCTAGCCTCCTCCTGCGTCATAGTGAATGCCCTGGCGCTCTCCCTTGGTCCTTCTCTTCTAGTTTTCTTCACCCTAGAACCCTCATCCCTCAGCTTCTTACAGTCTTTACTCATATGACCACTTTCCCCACAGTTGAAACACCTCGCACCCCTTCAATCCCTAGCCATATGACAAGGCTTCCCGAACTTGAAACAGATGTTTAACCCCCACCTACAGTCACCACTGTGCTCCTTCCCACATTTGCCATACTTCTTCGATCCTATACCCGGTGTGACTACACGGCAATCGTCCACCCGTGCCTTCTTGTTACCCATTGAGGCATCACCCCGACCAAACCTCTTCCCATTCTAGTTCCGACCACCAACGCCCTTCTTGCTACCTTCAGCCACCACCACCACGGCTCTCTCATCATACAATCTTCCTGCCAAATCCACCGCCGACCTAAACGTGCTCGGTCGGGCAGCGATCATGTGCCTACGAATATCCGCCAGCAACCCTTGAATGTATCTTTTAATCTTTCGTGACAAAGGCGTCACTTGGTCCAGCACCAGACGTGCCATCTCATTGAATTTAGTGGTGTATTGTTGATGTGTCATTGTCCCCGCCTCCAACTGCAGGAACTCCCTCTCCACCTTATCCATCTCCCAATGAGGACAAA